>JAOYSI010003534.1:0-15074 GCA_025775065.1 Hiodon alosoides
CCCCCCCCCCCCCCCCCCCCCCCCCCCCCCCCCCCCCCCCCCCCCCCCCCCCCCCCCCCCCCCCCCCCAGTGGAAGAGATAATCAGGCTTGTTTTGACAGAAAGAAAAACACTGTTATTGCCATGTCTCTGTGACACTGTGACAGTCTGATTGAAAATAAATCATTTTATAGTGAAGACTTTTTGAATAAGGATTCTGGTGTTTAGAAGCACAAACTTAGTAGAACGGATAATAGGTTAGGTATGCTCAGACTTGCAGTGATCAGACACAGGGACGTGGAGTGCCGGTGTATGGCCCTTATTCTTAATCTTTTCAAACAAAACTAAACGGAACCCACATTTCTTTTTCTGGACTCCTGTAAAATCAGACTCTATTCCAACTATTGTGCCAGTGTTAAGCTATAGTAAGAACATAGATTTCAATTTTGTTCCCTGGGGGAGAGGCGTTGGCTCACCAACACCGGCCTGTTCTCTAATCCCATCACAATTTTTCGGGGCGGTTGTGCTAGACTTGTTGAACAGCGGCTAGAGATGTGTAGGGGAGTGTTTTAGAGTTATTAATTAAATGAATTATTAATTGAAACCTGTCTCAGAAACTCTGCAGTGCATAGATGGTTTCTGAACCCCCCCCCCCATAAGCATCCATAAGTATCCATAAGTATCCATGTGCAATAAAAAGACTGATTTCACAGTTTGCCCAAACCATCGTATTTCGTGTCAGTGAAATGATGAAATATGTGCGCTGGCATGAGTGAAGTGATGGCTTTTTAGCTCATCCCTCTCAGTCAATCAATCAAAGTTTATTTGTTATGCCATTTTTTTTTTTACAAATTAATTGTTGCAAAGCGCTGTTGCATTAAAAAAAACAAATAAAAAAAAACCCATTAGTCAGTTGGTGGGTGGGTGGGTCTGGAAAATGATTCCCTGACCCCAAGGGCTGTAGAGAGAACTCCTGGAAAATTATCATGTTGATAGACATGTAATATATATTCGGAAAAAAAACTGCTGAGTTGATGGCTCTGCTGCCTAGGAACTTTGTGGGTGGATAGGCATCAGCGCACCGCAGGTGGTCCACTCTGTTCTTGGTTCTTGCCATTTGGTAATTCATCGGAGATTAAGCCTTTTGTCAACTTGGCTAGAATTTACCGTGTCTCTCACCTGCTAGGAAGAGGAAGGAAAAATGAGCACGCGACAGAAAAATGCGGTCAGCAGCTGGTCAAGCAAGAGGAGGAACAATATAAGAGTTTAGTGTTTTATGACATTATGTAGGCTCAGCAGGAATACTCTATGGCGACATGCAAATTCAGTTATATGTGAGATGCAGGTGAAAAAACGTATGGAGGACATTTTCTGCATCCTTCAGACATAGCAAAATGCCTCATATCTGGAGTCTCATTAATATTGTTTCCTTATAATGGGCTTAACAATAGCTAATTAAATGGATTTAGGAATTTGGATGTGTTAACGATAAATCTGTAATTTGGTTGACCATGTATTTTTTGTGTTGTCGACAGAAGTGTGGTCAGTATGCCACGAAGCCAGTTTGTATTTGTAACTCCTACTTGGAGTGTAACCATGGAGTCAAAAGTATAGTCAAGTGCATTATTAATGGCATCTAATGTTTGGTCAATTGAAAAGAAAAGAAAAAACCTATTGAGCGCTTCCATGGGTAGAGCTTTCGTGAGTTCTTTAATAAAATCTGTCTGTCAGCTGCCTTGTTGATATAATTATATGGTATTTAGGTTCTGGGTTTGAGAAGGTTATTTGAAGTTAGAAGAAAATGATTGGAAAGAGGCAGGTTCTGGTAGAATATAGTTGGCTTATGTATGTCAATATCAGGGGTGATTTTGAGGCCTAGCGTATGATTACAATAATGTGAGGGCTTAAGTATATGCTGAACCAAGTCTGTAGTCAGGAATGCGGTTTTCAGTTGATGAGTAGTGCTGTCCCCAGTGGAGTCTGCAAGGACTCCTATATTTGATTAAAAAAATTCACCAAACTAATATAACAGTTCTGCATATGGAACAGGTGGTCAATAAATATTTACCAGTTGAAGGGTCTGTGCTTTGGGGAGGCACAATGGTTATAGTAATATCAAGATTGTTTGCTGGGGTTACTTCTCTCACAAGTTTCTTTATAGTTCAGTGATCTAATATTTAACCCCCCTTCTTGTATCAACAAGCTACTTGTATTGTTCTTATTCAGAGATTTTCTACTGCATGCAATTCTAATTATATTTTTTGAAAGACATTGTAATATAAACGGACAGATGTTTAAAAAACCGGACGCAACCTCAAAAGGATAGCTGTTAATGGGGCAACTATTTTGAATGGAATAGCTGGGAAAGGGTGCAGACGTCGGCGTTCCTGCTGCCTACCCTGTGCTCGAGTTTTTCCCATGTGTGCCAGTTGTACAGTATTGTAATTGAACGTCATTCGCTATATTTTGAGATCAAAGAAGATAACCTCTCCGGCTCGGGTGGAGTGCGTCTCTCTTCACCAAAGAAAATTACGGTCCCACTCATTGGTCTTGCTGTCTTTAAATATTTGCATATCTGGCAGCAAGCTCGGCCGTGATGAACAGTAGGTGTGTTACTGAGTCAGGGAAATGCTATCAGAGAGCCAAATTAGTTGGTGGTGCGGCATTGCTAAATTTTGTTTGGCCAAGCTTCTTTAAAACCATGACTAAGCTTGGCTGCTCCAGCACCGAGCAGCCTATCTGGACGAAGTCATCTACATTTCTTTGTCGATTCATTATTAAGGCTACCCTTTTTGCATACAAAATTATCGGTGCGGCTAACTTTGATGGAGCTAAAAACGGAGGAGAGTGGTATCAGAAGTCGTTACTTACGGTCTGTTGTAGGGGTAGGGAGATTACTTGAGTGAGGTTATTCATGGGAGATGTATAATATTTTATGCATATATAGCAATCCCTTCATCACTCTGTCATATTCTGAATGACTAACGCCGGGCTCCTTGCACTGCCTTCCACCTGAACACAGGTCTGCACACTGAATTTGCTGGGACTGGCTAATGGTTTCTACGTTCCCTTGTCCTGAGAATGAAGCACGGTTCCTAACCCTTCCACCTGAACATCCTCTCTCCCTGAACATCCAGCCCTTCCTGGCACAAGCTACTGAACCCGTCTGAACATCGACTCTCCCGGGGCTAGCTAAGGGTTTCTCTGTTCCCCTGTCCCTCCCCTGTTCCTCTTCGGGCTACGGTTGGTCTTTTTTGTCTCGGTAGACTTAGCCCCTGAGCTAGTTTCTCTTCCCTTATCACACCTGTTAACGGACAACGTATTCCCTTTGAAAACCCATGTGTATGTTCTGGTTTATCTTAGCAGTCCATCCTTTCCATGTGATTTGATCATGCTTTCCCACAATTGGCCCCTGTTGTTGTTGTTATAGATTCCGACTCCTGTGGCTCCACGCTGTACCACTAATTAACATTAGCACTCACGCCCTGGTGTACAGTATGCAAACAGACATGCACCTCACCAGTGAGGGTGCACTCACGTTTTGGCGTGCAGTGATGTCACGGTAATGGCATAACAGCCCTCAGGCGGTTATAAAGTACCTAAATTAGGGGGTGGAGCGACGTGGACCCTAGCAGTCCCTTGGAGCTCTCTCCACATACATAACTGCGGTCACGCACATGTGATAGACGTGTGCGCACGGGTTAATCCCGCTTCTACAGCTACATAGTTCATACATGCACATCCACACTCCCTCGTTCAGCTGACACAGAGAGACATGCACACTGAGGACACCCACATAAAAGGGCGCGTGTGTATGTGTGTGTACACGGGAGATTTGTTTTCTGCTGAGAATGTCCACAATTGTGTTTTTTCCTGCTCAGTGCTGTGTGGACTGTCTGTCGGGCCGTCTGCACACCTGTGTGTCACGGGCAGATCCAACCCAGACCATTCCCATGGCAACAAGTACGGTCACTGCATTGGCCCTGGCTTTGTTCACCCTGCCTGCTTCCCTAACCTTCTATTCTTAGCTTGCCCTATTCATTTATGTTTCTACATTTTTAAAATATTTTTATTCCTGTCTACATTAATGCTCAAAATTCATCAGGATTGGCTCTTCTCTCCTGCTTGCCACTAATTGGCTGTGTGTCATTGCTTGCCAAGCAAGTTTTATTTGAATTTATTTTTATTTTGAGGGTGTGTGGAGGCTGAGAGGTATTATATGTGCCTGCTAACCCTGTGGTTATAAAGCTTATGAACACTGCGCATTGGAGAAATTAAGTCATCCAATCCCAGGGTTTTTTCATGATTGCGTATAGTTGGCAGTTTTAACCATTTTAAGATGAGGTGTGAGGGAAAAGACTAACATCTGGCAGATTGCGAGCACCCAGCCGGGATGGATTCGCTAACGTCACTGTCATCATCGTCAACGTAGTCCCCACCCCCCACCCCAGGAGAGCCGGCCTGTGGCGAATGTGTGAGCATACTAATCAATGTGTCAGACATTATGCTGTCTGATCACATCCGTTCCGAACACGGCCGATTTAACGTTTTGGTTGACCTCTCTGCACTTCCATATTACCCCCGTTTCAGATTTTAAACATCTGATGGTATTCCTTGGGCAAACTGACATTGATAGGTTTATAAATATACCAGATTTTCAATTTTTTTCAAATTGTAAAAGTCTGCTTTTTAAAAGTGACCCCTCTGATACTGTGGAAAGTGTTGGTTGGACACAGCAAAAGCTGGCCTGTTCAGGATGAATTTGTCCAATCAAAATCTTTTTTCAGGTGCCTATGAAAAGAGAGTGTGTATAATTTGTCCTTTAGCCTGGATGTGTGCCCGGTCAGCCCCTTGGAGTAGACTTTGTATGCTGAAACACAGCTAACTGGAAGCCTAAAACTAACAGTAACTAACTCTGCCTCCGTCTCTTCCTTCTCCTTTTGTGAATGCTCCCACAGTAGCGCGATGGCTCAAATCAACCAGCCTGCTGTAAGAGAGTATTGGAAATCGGTATAAAAAAAAAATGAGGTGTGTTGTGTCTTTGGGTGCAGATGTCGGTTATGAAGTAGACATGCTCTTTTAACTTTGATACAGCTTTAAGTTAAACCGTATCTCAAGTGGAAAAGTGGAAAAGCCTTTTGCTACGTACATGGAACTTTTTCAGTGGATTGTTTAACTTAAGTTTAGAAAAACCTCCTCCTGTTATTGTACATCTCACCTCTAGAAGAGCTCACTGCAGTGATTGCTACTCTTTCTGGGGTTACTGTTATTTATGCAGTTTGAAGGAATAGGTCTCCAGCGCCACTGCTAAGGGCCAGCAGATCTGTTCCAATTACGCTAGACAGCTGTTTACAGCCAAACCAGGGCCTGGGTTTATTTGTGTTTCAACATCTGAGCAGCCCTGAAGCTAATCTAGTCGAACACTTAATCCCTCGTTGTCCTGGGGATTATGTCCTGCAACAGCGGTGCTTCTGGTTTCCGTCAGCACGGGCAGATCTTGCCCCGTCGCTCTGAGCATGAACGGTAACAAACCCCCCCCCCCCCCCAAAACTTGGCACCTTTGAATCTCCATATGGCCCGTCCCACACTGGAAGTTGACAGCGATCTCAGGCTGGTGGGTTGGAACAGCATTCACCTCGAAAAGCCTATGATGGATGTGACGGCTGCCTGACTAAACGCCCCGTCCTCTTTACACTCCCGGGGTGCGTGTTGGGTTGGCTAGCGTGCGTGCGTGCGTGTGTTTGTTTTTGTGTATGTTTGGCAGGAGCGGCGTCGTGTCAAAGCGACCACAAAATGCTGTATACAGGATGGTTCCCCCTTTATGTACTCATTAATGAGTCTGTTTGCCGAGTGCAGTTTTGCAGCTGAGGTTGCTTTTGCAGTGCTTTGTGACTGTTTTCCAGCAAAGAATTAACAAGCTAAATTGTTGACGGAAAGACAAACATATATACGATACAGATATAAATCTTAATACAGAATGAACACCAGGGGGGATCTATGTCCCGAGAGCTTTGTCAGCCACAGTTAGCCACTATGTCGACACTACCTGCCTACACAACAACTTGTCCTATTTTTAAGGAGGGATTTGTGAAGATGAATCTGCAGAAAGCGTACAATGTAACTGCAAGTTGGAAGAAAAACCGAATGTGTCCAGAAACTGAACCATGTGGTACATAGCCTGCTGCTCTGGCGTCGAGGAGTGGAGATGTAAGCAACGGTCCAGTTGAGAGGATCGCTCTTTCATTTCAGCCTCTACAAAGCCACTTACCGCTTCTCACGGCTTACTGCTGTCAGATGAGCCGTGGCCAAAATGTTACTGCGCTCAGCTGGCTCCATACAAACCCTTTTCCTGTGCATGGTGGATTTTTCTCTTGACTTTATCTGGCGTTTACAACACTTGAATTGGTTTCTCATCTAGGGGTTTACAGGTGGTGTTTGAGCTGCCATAGAGCGTCTCTTTGCCGCAGCGGAGAGCAGATTAGCGCCAACAGCAGTCCCCAGAGAAAACTCTTGGCTGTGCACACTCTGGCAGCATTTTTGTGTACGGGGGGCCGTGACCCCAAGCTGTCCCTGAGTGCTAAATAAAAGCAGTCCGGAGCCCACCCACGTGCGCGGCCGACGGCATAAATATTTCTATTCCTTTCTTCGCACCCCCATCCTTTCGTTTTTTCTGCGGCCCTGCGGTTTCTTCTGGGGCTCCCAGAAGACGTGACCTGGCCGTCTCTGTGTACCGGCCTCGGCATTGTTTTAACTAACGAGGGTCATCAGCTCGCAAACTGCCTGGGGTTGTGGGTGTTGACACGTACGGGCCCGTGGAGTATAGAGGGGTTGGGTGTCCTGGTAACGTCGCATCTGAAGCGGGGGCGTGCGGCGCAGAGACCTGGCGAATCGCCTACTACCCCGGGTCCTCTCTGAGGGGCACCCGCTCCCTGCGCATGTGGATTACCAGGGTAGCCTTCCACCCCCTCAGCCCTCATCCCCACAGGAACCTAAGCGTGTCGGTTAAGAACAAAGGCAAAGGCACACGTTTCTGCTAAGCGTGGAGGAAAAAAAACAACCTTGGACACAGCTAGACGGAGCTATCCTTTCGAACATCTGTGAAAACTCTGCGTGTCACGGTCCGATCCGAAAACCCCGTTCAGCCTATAAACAGGCTTCAGCACTCTTAAATAGGCCCTGTTCCGTTTAATGTTTGCCTCAGATGCTGGCGGTACCGTTTTTTAATGTGCAAATGGACCTACTGGAAGAGTTGTGGAGCAGCTGTTCCTCTGCTCACGTCCTAACTGACTCCGGCCAGATGTGTGAATGCCTCGCCGTGCCGCTAATCTTCTCACAAGCTCCCGGCCGGACCCTATTTAGCTCTGTGAAGTGCTCTGCTAGCGTTGATGGGAGAGGATCTTTGTAAATCCCTGTCCAAGGTCCGTGAGACACCGCTTTGTTGATGCTTTCATGACGCTTTCATGACTGATAAGTGGCTCGGCACCACTTTTCTTAGCGCCTCGGGGATCATTAGTGAAATTGTTGACTTTCTGCGGAAGGTCTTCAGTACCGAGCGATGTGTGCCATTTATTACCGTAATCTGGGTTTTAGGAGCTCTTTAGTTCTGAAGCTGCAAATCCGAATGCGCACAAATCTACAGCTCCCAAAATATACCCCTGGTACAAACACCCTGTGATGAGGGAGTAATATGGGCTTTCAAGAAACTCCTGTTTCATTTTTTATAGACAAACTTTAGTTGCATTTATTGAGAAACCAATTGTTACCATTGCTGTGAGAGCACAGAAAGGGCACTGCCAGACGCCAAATACAAAAAGGTCACAAATTTGTTCTCACATCCGAAGTTGCTTAGATCGGTTTTGCTGCCTTCAAAAAATCTCTTATTGAAATGTCCAATTTCCTACAGGGTTAAGCAGGTTTTCCTCCAGCTTAGATAATGTGTGTGGCAGGTACCCCTTAAGTACCCGTGTAGCAGGGGAAAACGTGTTACCTGGATGTTGAGTTGGAGTGCATGGATGTACCACCTGTTTCTGCGTACTAATTACTGTGATGGGTGGCAGTTTAAAGTAGCCCTTGACTCACCTAGCCTCTGCTGGCTGCCTGACTCATTGATGGCCAGACATATCTTGCAGTCTCAATGCCCCTAGTCTGACAGCCGTTTCCCTACGGTTTTCGCATTCTTGGTTTCACTAATCATCTGGGGAAGGAGGAACCCTCAAGTCTTGATAAGATACTAATATTTTATACTATATTTTGGGAAGTCTCCTAAATGTCAATGGTTTTGAAGTTTAGATTTTTCTTAGGTTTAGTATTTTTGTGTGTGTGCAAGTTTGTGTGGCGTGGGTGTAAGCCTGTGTGTGGTGTGTGCGCGTGCATATATTCCTGCGGCGTGGCCTGCGTGCGTGCTTGCTGACGTCACTGTACCTGTTTCCACAGAGACGTGCTCGGTGAACAATGGCGGCTGTGACAGCACTTGTCAGGACGCGGTGGCCGGAGTGCGGTGCAGCTGCCCCGTGGGTTTCACCCTGTTGCCGGATCACAAGACCTGCAAAGGTACGGTACTCACCTGGGGCATGTCGCCCACCTGCACCACCCTGTGGCCCTAAAGCAGCAGGCCCCCGTGACCCCCTCCAGAGCTTCAGACCGTGATGACGTTATCCGGTTAAATGGTCCTGCCGTTCGGGTTGTCTGCCAAGGTGGTGGGCTTCTTGACAGCCCTTACCTGGTCATGTACCTCGCTGATCCATCTGATTTGCACAGAGAATAGGATGGGTCATTTCACCTGCAAAGAGCTATTGTTTTACATGCTTATAAAAATTTTTTGGTTTCACATACTCTAAGGTATGTTGTTTGTACAGGCTCGTTTTTGTAACTCGCGGGACTCTCAAGTGCTTTAAATACTCAACTTGGCCAGCACACCTCTTCCATTCTTAATTACTCAGAGGTTCTTACTACAAATAATCTAGGTTCCCTTTGGAATGTTCCTTTGTTGAATGGTTTCTGTAGGTACGTCAACACATTTTCAGTTACAGAATTTCTGATACGTCTTCAAAGCACCTGCTCATAAGCCTACCAGGGCAAATGTTGTTTTTTCTTCTTCTTTATAAATAATGCACCAAAGAGGAACTTTTCTTTATTATTAATAGAGAGCAGAGCGGTAGAAGGGAGAAAGACGGTAGAGATGGAATAAGTCTCTCTGGGAGAAAGTTCAACACTTGCCAGAGAGCTCTGGTAATGTTACGCTGCTGACTTTGACAAATATATGCTTGGCCTTTATTTTTCGCTTGCTTGAAAGGAAACCAAGAGGAAATAAATGGCATCATACAGACCTAGCCGGATAAGTCTGTGTCCTGCTGTTTGCAATTGAGTCCTCGCTGACGAGAAAACGTGGAGAGCAGTGCATTAATGACGTTGCCTTTGAGGCGGCTGACTTGTACACGATAGAGTCTGAATCATAACTGTAAATGTCTAGGCCACAGTGTCAAATTGAAGGCATAAGGTAATGTAACCTGTTAGCGCGTGGCAGAACAAGTGTGGACAGGAGAGTAGTCAAACCGAAGGCCCAAGCCAATGTGACTTGAGCATGGGACAGAAAAAGTGTAGATGAGTCTTAACGTAGAGTAACATGGCAACGCACGCTTCTTGGATCATTCCATCTGTACCCATCCAGCGCATGGCTCCTCTGTGCGACGCAACTCGATTTTCGTCTAGTTACACCCGCCTGCTCCAGTTCTCCATGAGGCAATTAGACAAGGTGTCCTGCACCCCGGGACTGCCTGGGCCCTCCTGCATGGTACCGCTGAGTACCTGTGTGGATCCATCTGCTCTACACCCACCGCTCGTTCTTCTCCATCTCTCCCCCTCTGCCGGCTCCACGGCTCCTCTGGGCGCCCTGCATGTAAACATAAGGCTCCGTCTCGCACGCTCCTCAGTGCCGCTGTTGTTCTCCTCCATGCAGACATCGACGAGTGCCGCCTGAACAACGGCGGGTGCGACCACGTGTGCCGCAACACAGTGGGCAGCTTCGAGTGCGGCTGCAAGAAGGGCTACAAGCTGCTGACCAATGAGAGAACGTGCCAAGGTAGGCCACGCCCCAAGCTCTGTTTCTCCGCGTTGGGGGTAGTGGGTATTTGGCTCCATCTACCAGTGTTCACACAAAGACATTTGATCAAATGATGAATGTAAAAAAGCTGCGAGGATGATGTGTTTTCATCACAGCACTGTCTGTCTGTGTCTGTGTGTGTGTGGTCAGTAGGCTGCGAAGCAAAGCTTCTTTGGTTATTAGTTGGATCGGGGGTCGGCCCTCACCCAGCCGAATTGTAGAAGCCCCTTGGGAAAGGTAAATGTGGAACGTGTCATTGGTCACACGCTGGCGGGGTATTCACTGTCCAGGCGCTTTGATGCCCGCCACGTGAACAGAAATTCCTCCCAAAAGCCGTCAGGGATCACGGAATACCATGCAAGACTGCTGCATGGCGAGAAAGAGAACAGGGCACATGCTTGTCTTTTTCTTTTCGTTTTTTCTTGTTTTGAGGCTGGTTAATAATCTCTTCACGGCACACTTAGTCTTTTCAACCAGCCTTTCTCTTTTGTGCTCCGTCATGGTGGTCGCTGCAAAGGGTGCTGGGAGTAGTGGCTGGGGAATGTCGGACTGTCAGTGGACTGTGCAGGCCTGCCTCCTGCTGTGTGCCAAAAGAGACGTATGGATCAGGCCCTGCGTAAAGAGGGAGATGTGGTAAATGTTAACCCTCCTGGAGCTTTTATAGCTATACTTTAGCTATATATCAACAAAAAAAAACGGCAGACGCTTTTATCCAAAGCGACTTGCACAGTTTACAATTTCTACATTCATACAGCTAGATATTTACTGAAGCAGTTCAGGTTAAGTACCTTGCTCGAGGATACAACAGCTGGGGTAGGACTTGAACCAGCAACCTTTCAGTTAAAAGCCTTTAATACATACTTTGAACACTTAAATGCCAGAAATTCATATATAGTGACATAAACAATAAATATCAATCACAGAAAAAAGCAAAATATCGTCAGGCCATTTTGGCCTATTGAGCCTTTTTTTGTTAACAAGCTTATCTATAGAAAGGCAAGGATGTTTACACAAAAACTTTTGTAACTGTAATTAGCCTTCTTAATTAACAGTTCAGACCATACAACGATTAGGAACAAATCTCGTTAGAAGTGCGAGTTCAAAAGAGAGAAATCATCGGGTTATTTAACAGTGTAATTAGGCTAGAAGCCAGTAACATCAGGAACATTGCTGTGTTTAGGCAACAGTAAGATATCTTTATTTTAAATTATTTGAACACTAATGTCTAATGTAATTTGTGTTAGACATAAATATGAAATGTGTATTTAGAAATAGATTTCTTAATGAAAAACTTGACATATACCAAACGGGCTCAGAGTCGGGTGAAGACAGCGGTCTGCTTGCTTAGGCAAGCTTGTTTTTATTGCACTGATTACGAAAATGTAAAGGAAGAAAACAGACAAAGCCAGTTAAACAAAAATCAATGCATTCTGATAATAAAGATGTTTTACTTCTTTGCTAGTGGCAGTAGCAATCTGCTGTAGTGGTGCCTCTCTCTTGGCCTTTTCCCCGTGATTGGGGCTTGTCTCCGTGTTTCCGGGTGCCCCTGAGCAGGAAATGCGCCCACCTTGGGCCTATTCAGAGCCGTGAAGAGGAGGGATCTGAATGCGGGTATTAGTATTCTGTTCCTCAGCCTCTGTGAGGATAAGGTTCGTGGCTCTGAAACCACTTTCACGCTCTGCCAAGGACACGGGGATGATGGATCACTTTCGATAGCTGTTCACCTGCCTGACCACTGCATTTGTATTCCCCAAAGTCCTCCAGGAGGAGCTGCCTGGATTCTGAAGCTGAGCAGATCTTTCTCAGGAGTGTTTACCTGGAGAGATTTGCTCAGCTTCCAGTGGAATCCGGTCGTTTCCACGCAGGATGTGCTCATCCTCTTCAGTGGGCCAGGTGGATGGGTTCAGCACAGCCCCGTTGACCTCCGGCCTGCACTCGGCCTTTCCAGAAGGTGACGTGAAGCTTCCGTTACTTGGGTGTTGCTTCACTCACACAAACTCGCCACTGGACGGTCTGTATCCCGTAACTCTCCCCGCGGCGGGGGACTAAACTGGACACGGCTGTCTTAGTAAAGACGGTATTTGGTCGCGTCAGACTGTGGGCTCGACCAGATATCCAGTCGCGCCCCATATCCAGTCGAGCCTCAAACTAATGTCTTCATCCTTACATACTTGGAATGTACAGACACTTAACAGAAGTGGGGATATACCATGCTCCCATGGGGAGGGGGTTCACATCTACAGCCAATGGAGAGATCCAGTTTACAGCCAAGGTACTAGACGTCCTTCTCTTCATCAACAAGTCCCTCAGATGTCCAGGTTTTTATTTTAGACACGAAAGTGTCAGGCTGTCAAAAGCTAAAAGGTTTTCTTGACGGCACTTTAAATTTCTCCACAGAAACCAGACGTCAGTTTTTATTCCTTATGAATCCATGCCAACTTGACACCTAATCTGTTGGCTTGAAAAATGGTCTTTCTCGCTCCTAACGGGACTTTGTTGATAAGGCAGGGAATCAATCAGCTTATGACCACAGATTGGACAGTGATGAGTTTGATATTCATAAACTACACTCTGTGTCTGTCTGGGTTTTTTTAAAAGGCACAAAGTGCCTCTCCTGAGATAGTGCCACCCGTTAGCCCCATCCTATCCCGTGCAGCCTTAACCCGATCTCCGCCTCCCATCAGAGGATTTTCCTTCCTCTCTCGTTACTCAGCGCCCCAAATAAAGGCCGTTCTGTCCTTGTGACCCCTTGTTTTCCCTTGCTGGAAGGACAGTCAGAGCCCGCTGTCTCCGCCTATGCAGTTCAGGGTGGGCCCAGCAGTGCGGTCCACACCCCTTTCATCCCAGCTCACGGTCACCCACTGCTGCTCCGTTTTAAGAACCCAAGGTCACCCACCAGGGGAGATCCAGAGCAGCCCAGAGCAGCCCAAACCAGCAGGAAGAAGGAACCTGCTGAGACTGCTGAGATGATGAGCGTGATGTCCTCCTTTACCAGTCAGCCATCCAGCAAGGCTTTGACAGGCAGCCTGGGGCACTTTATCGACCGGTGCCAGGCAGGGGGGAAGACCCTTTTTAGACCCCCGCTGTCCAGTTGGAGCCCTTGCGTGAGATTTAAAACCGGTGAGAAATTTTGCAGAACCAGCCCTCTGAGTGCGAGTTAAACCAAAGTGATGCGTGTAAGCCGTTAATTCACTATGGAGGAAGCCTGTTTTAAAGGGCAATCCGAGGTCCATAACGGTCTCCAGATGAAAAGCAGACCTGTTAATTTGTGTTTAATCTGCTGCTGGCTCACTCTTTCGAGAGCATGCTGTAGGGACTTGGCAGGTAGGCCAACTTCCACAGTTGTTTAAACGGCAAGGTACCGAAGTGTCAGGGATGTGCTCTGCATGTCCGTCTATAAGGACTTTTTCCCCTCCCACACATAATTAATTTAATTATTTCAATCATTTCCTCTCGCATATTAACTCTGGTTCCCAGAAATGCAGCTCACTGTTTAAGACTGTTGCGTTTCGTAATCAGTAGTGAGTGGCCAAAATCATAACGGCTGATATGGTTCTCCATAGATTCTGTCTTCACCCTAAAGCAGCACGCCCAGGTTCTCCCCCAATGCTGTCTTCACCCTAAAGCAGCACGCCCAGGTTCTCCCCCAATGCTGTCTTCACCCTGGAGCAGCACAAGCAGGTTCTCCCCCAATGCTGTCTTCACCCTGGAGCAGCACGCCCAGGTTCTCCCCCAATGCTGTCTTCACCCTGGAGCAGCACGCGCAGGTTCTCCCCCAATGCTGTCTTCACCCTGGAGCAGCACGCCCAGGTTCTCCCCCAATGCTGTCATTTGATGGATGCCTCTCCCTCTCTTTCTGTCTTTGCTTCCCTTGCAGATATAGACGAGTGCTCCTTTCAGCGGACATGCGACCACTCCTGCCTCAACTCCCCTGGTAGCTTCCAGTGCTTCTGTCACAAGGGTTACGTGCTGTACGGACTGGCACACTGCGGAGGTGAGGGGGCGTTTGACCATTATGCCACCTGCTGGGTATTCCCTTCCAGGCAGACTTCTGTGTATGACATTGAGGACCTCTTTCCCCACGCTGCATTTCAGACAGTGGAAATATCTTTGTTCACCTATATATGAGTGTTAAATGGAGACAATAAAGTTAGCAGTGTCTGAGGTACCCAGTATTTGTCTTTCACTCCTCAGTAATTCCTAAAAGTCCCTCAGGGGGTCATGGCCATTCAGTCCTAGGGTGACTAAATTGAAAAGCAAACAAATAATGGAGAAACTTTACTTTATTGTGCTTTTCTTGTATTTCCAGAAGAAAGCCCAGCTTTGCTTTATGAAATACTTCAATCATTTTGCCAGCGTATTGTTTCCTTTGTCGAAGCAGGTCTGTACATCAAATGGCCTGCCACTAATTTTCTCAGTGTGGCAGGTGAGCACAAGAGAAACTATACTTAAGCTAGAGCATTGAGCAGTCCAAAAAAGGATTTCTAGAACGGACATTCTAGAGCACAGCCTAGGCAGGCAGTGATCATCTCGTGGCGGTGGTTTGTGGAAAGATATGTTCGAGGGCATGAGAGAGTATTGAACCGAAAACATGGCTACATTTGGGCAAGTCTGCAGAAAGAACTGGTTAACGTGTCTGTGTGTGTTTTAGAATGTAGGAGGAAAGAGGTTTATTTAAAGACAGGGCTCCAATAACCTTTCTGGTTTTCCCTGCCTAAACTCTCCAAAGACTGTTAGATCTGTGGAGCCCCCTCTGAAGTCTCCCCTGCAGAGCTAAACCAGGGTCTATGGTGCACTGTGTTTTGCCATTGCTGAAAATGGGCACTAGTGCCGCTGGCTCAGTTTATGTTGCCTCAAAATGGCTGGTTAACTGTGGTCAAACGATCCACAAGCCCTCCTGGTTAACTGTGGTGAAACGATCCACAGGGGGGGGGGGGGGGGGGGGGGGGGGGGGGGGGGGGGGGGGGGGGGGGGGGGGGGGGGGGGGGGGGGGGGGG
>JAOYSI010003539.1:0-15070 GCA_025775065.1 Hiodon alosoides
ATAAACAGTTAATGGTTTATAGTTATTATAATATATAATAGAAAATAGTACATAAACACACTTTAAAACACTTTTGTGAGCATGAATAATTTGTATGTTATGGGGTTTGTTTTAGTGAAAAGGAGCAGCAAAGGAGGAAGACATTTAATTTATAATCCAAGTCCCGGTTAAGCAGCCACTATAATGGAGCAACAGTCTTCGTATGAGCATAGACAGAGTCTTCTGAAAGGGTGAGAGCTGTAATGTTGTTAGAATCAGGCTTAATTTTGCCCATGCCCGTGTGGTACTTGTTTTTATTAAAACAGATAGCTGAAGGCGTCTGGATTATTCGAGTTCTTCCTGGGGAATGAGTGCTGCTATCAGCCCCATCAAGGGGACTTTTGAAGGGCTGTTTGAGAAAGCAATGCGGATAGATTTGAGCTTTCCCTGGTCTCTTTAGCTTGAGTGTGAGATTTAACAGCAGAGCAGCTGTCTAGTACGTGATACCTTCCGGGAAATGAGAACAGAATGGCTTGGCAGAGTCTGGACTGCATTTCATAATCCTAACAGAGGATGAAAAGTTTACTCCAAGCATATAGATGAAAAGAGGTTTACATCTATCAAAGAATAATTTTGGTTCAGTTTGCTGCCAAGGCTATTCGCACGGGTACGGCTAGCTGTCTGAAGTTCGTATTTGTATTTCATCGGCTTCCT
Source organism: Hiodon alosoides (assembly GCA_025775065.1). Classification (NCBI taxonomy): domain Eukaryota; kingdom Metazoa; phylum Chordata; class Actinopteri; order Hiodontiformes; family Hiodontidae; genus Hiodon; species Hiodon alosoides. Next base: position 694 of record JAOYSI010003539.1, read on the forward strand.
CGTTGTTCGCTAATACAGAACGAAGAATTGTGTACGTTACGACATAATCAATCGCGGTCAATTGTCCGTACGGATAGAATGTGACATGGAATTATCTTATTTACTTGAATAAATTTACTTGTTTGAAAAAAGCTTTAAAAAACTTATGTGTCCGTATTGCGTGTCAATTTTGTTATATGAATAATTCTTACACTGATGCTGATTTTATTGTTTTGTGAACTAGATATTTTCATTTTTGGCCTTGGAATTGCATCAATGACATAAGATCTAAACTAGACATAAAATAAACGTACTGACTAGTACATCCTGGAACCTACCTCACTGATGGAGCATTGGCGAAAGTTTAGGTGTTAGTGTAACGTCTAGTGTAAACTCCAACTCATCAACATTGCAATACCTCATAGCTTGTTAATGTTATTTGATGTTTCATATTGTATAATTATATTTCATGATCCAGCCAATGTTAACTGAAAGTCAAATTTACGTTGTCTTAATGTTAATGATCATTAGGATTGATCACTAGGCAACTCACATCATTGATGTAGCTTTAACTGCCAGTTCAAACTAAGCACATTGTAACGGGGATGGCAGGCAGCGTTTCCCCTGCCAATGGGCTTTAGCCATCTCCGAAGGGGCTGCTGGGAAACCTAGCTCCCGAACTGTAAATAGTGTTAATAATGTGTCTTATGCTTCGTCCTTTCTGTAATGTGATGTGTAGTAGTTTAGTTTAGGTGACTATAACTACTGGTGTCTTTGTGGTTGTGGGTTGGGTCCCTCACCGTGGGCTTGTTTAACTGTGCGTGTGGCGACGCTCTGTGTATTCCTGTGTGTTCGTCAGTTCTATTGCACTGCCCGGTCGGCCTTTATTAAGGCGGTTATAAGTGCATGTGCGAAATAAAGAGTTAATAAAGTTAATAAAGAGTCTTCTTGTTAAATCGGTGTCTGATTCCATACTAGAACCCAGCAGAGTAGTAGCACTCCGAGAAAACGCTACAATATTCTTAAAACCGTGTTTTAAATTTTTTTCTCTCAAAAACAGATTTTTTATCCTTACAAGCTCTAGCCTTTTTCAAAATGACTACTACACCATCTTTTCAAACAGTGACTCCCAGTTAATTACACAGCTATTTGTACAATCTGGTGCGTAATCTGTTGTAATAAACACATTCGCAGTGGTTTTTCATCAGTTTTCCAGGATAATTTTCCAGTATAATAAAAGCAATCAGGCAACAAATTTAAATTCTATTTCTGAATTAAAATAACCTGCGTCTACATTAACCATATTAAATGTTTCATAAAGCCATGAACTGCGTGTCATCTGCATTTTTATAGATGATTTCCTTTTCAAAATATTTGTGTAAAATGTTATTTAAACTGCACAAATGTATCACACCTGATATTACTTAGTGAAGGAATTCAGTAGACAAAACAAGGAGAAGGGAGATTTTAAAAAACAAGGAAGGAATGCTGAAATAATTTTATAAACAAGCTGTGTGCTTCCTCGACCCCTTAACCATACATGCATGTAAAAAGGTACACACACAAATGCAGCATCTGTGTGCTTTCACTGTAAACCTTTTCCCTTAAATAGCAAAGAACCAGAGGGTAACCAAGGTATCATTGCCAAGAATCAATGTGATGCTGTACTAAACTGTGTCTGAGATGAGCAAATCTTACCTCATTATTAGCTAGCAAGACAGCCTTCTGCTTATTCTGCTTTAAAATAGCATTGAACAGGTAAATTTACTATTTGAAATTAAACAACAACCTGGGAGATTAAGGTAACTACCAAGAACCACATCCATCCATTTTCGAAACCGCTTATCCTGGTCAGGGTCACGGGGGACGTCGGAGCTGATCCCGGCAGGCATAGGGCGCAAGGCAAGGATACACCCAGAATGGGACGCCAGGCCATCGCTGGGCCCAAGAACAACAGAAAGGTTTAAATTGATTTTTAATGTATTCCTTTCTGGGTCTCCAAGGAATGCACAGCATTGTTGCATAAGTTTTAGTTAAAGCTGAAGTCAGCGCAGTGAGGTATGGTATTGTATTTCATTTTAATTTATGCATAGTAGGGTCACAGTCACTGTCTTTGTTTGTCGACTGTCATGCAAATAAAAAACGAAAATTAGAAAGAAGAAGGGGGAAGGGGGTACAATTCAATGGGGAGTTCTGAAAACTAATCTGAACGGAGTACTGACCTTTTTAAAAACTTCATGTTTTCCTCGTGTTTGATCAACCCAGTCCTCATCATGATGGTCTGAAAACATTGCCGGTCAATGGCCCATAGATTAACATTGGTGACAGCTGTGAAGAAAAACACATTTGATGTAATTACAATGGCAAACATACATTCGTAAAAAGTATTTTTTAAATCATAATTGACAGGTAGCAACAACGACATTAGCCGCCACCAATCAAGTGTGATTCAAACCATGAGAAACATCCATCAGTAGAGACTTCATGTGTTGGTTTAACTACTAAACTGACTTCTTTAAACTTCAATAAAAAAAATTTTATTATGTTTTTTTTCCTAAAAGTGTCATTTTTAACTGGGCAGCCAATAGAAAGTAAATGAGAAGAAAAGAAATCATTCTGAAAAAAATTTACGAAACCGACATTGCCATGAATCAATGTGGTGTTAAACTCTGCAGGTGTAACCCACAGATGATTTAGGGAACATCTAGACCCCTCAACACAGCGTTCTCCAGTACTCCTGTACAGATTCGAATGATGCATCCAAAAAAAAACCCTGCGATATCTACACACTGTTGAATTGTATTTTACATGCCTACACATATTAAATTCTTTATTGAAACATCATCCTTTCAATATTAACTCAAGAGCACTGGTAATAGCAAGGGGACCTTTAGAGAATAACATCATATGGAATGTGTTCTCTAATTTAATGGCTGTTTTCATTTAATTGTTTTAATAGACTGTTGACAATTTCATGAGAATAAAGGGAGAAGGATAGGTCTGACTTATTGTGATATCCCATCAGACCTACACAGTGTGAGGGCTAATAGAAACACTTTCATTGAGTTTCTGCTGGCATAATTTTGATCACAGATGGATAGCTAGAGGGTGATGGCAGACAGAGGCCAGTCCTGGACCTCAGCATCATTAATCATTTAATACGATAATCTGAATCTGTGTATCTGGACTCACTAAAATAAGTACCTGGATTAATAACTACTGCATAAGGAATCATCGTTTTAAGGCGTAAAGGTTATGGACATATGAGTTATGGTCCGCCAATAACTAACCCTTATTTTGTCGTTGTTTTTGTTTTGTGCAGGAAAGCTGTGGCCTGTGGATAAGACACATGCCAGAGAAACACCTGTGCAATTACACAAATGATGGCTGGAGTCCCCTTAGTCCAAAGCAATAAATAAATCATTTTGGACTCAAAATGTGCCAATTTAATCACAAAAAAAATTTGATAATAATCTTAATTTAGTATTTATATTCGCTTGGGCATTAACCATTGATTTGTTAAAGTGCACACATGATCTAGGGGCAATACTCACGTGAAACAAAAGAATATTACACGTGAATGATAAACATGGATTTTCAACTGATTTAAGACAGGAATCTGTGCCATTTCTGACTTACGAAAGCTAAAACAGTAAGTGCAGTCAGCGCAAAGCCGTTCCATTGTATCATCAGATTAAATAATTCCTGCGATTTCTCAGTCACGGATTTACCAGGGTCACTGATTTACACTCTGATGTCTAAACTTGCTTGATTAAAGTCAGTCTAGAGATGTAGGTTTTCATGATAATCTGAGGAAGTAATTAAAGAGGTAACAGAAAACCAAACCACGTAACGCTCCCTTTAATGGACCTTATTTTTCATTAGCAGTGAAGCCTTTTGCGCTCTCGTTTAACATGCAAATTATCCAGAGACCAGCTATAATGGCTTTTAATTGGCTTTTTAATCTTGTTAAACTGTGTATCAAAGACAGACAAAATTGATGTTAGAAACATGAATGCCCTATGAAAAAGCAGCACTCTGCTGAAGTTGTATTGATGCCATAGTCATCCCTAGTGAAAGTCCATGAAACATTCATTATATTTTTAGGGCAGCACTTACCCGAGACTTCCGTCGCTTAAGTATTCAGACTCAAGTCAATAATAAATTCAAGGACCTTTTGCAGAAATGGCAGCTGCAAATATATTGAGGTAGGTTCCAACCCACTTTGCAAAGAAGCAATGTGGAATTCTCAAGTTCTCTCAGGTTGGTAGGGGATCACTTGTGGGCAACTATTTCCATAGATTCTTAATATGATTCAAGTCAGGTCTTTGACTGGGCCACTCAAGAACATTCACTTTGTCATCCGTGAGCCACTGGAGTTGTGCAATGGCCTTGTGCTTTGTCATGCCAAAAAGGGAATTTTCAACCAATTCTTAGATTTTTAGCAGGCTGGATGTTAAAAGAAATGATCTATACTACGCTGTGTGGAGCAATTGTTCTTTCTGTGCTCAAAGGAGCAATAGCAATATAATTATAAGCAGTGGTTGAATATGATTTGATCTGATAAATGCATCCTTAATTATATTTACACAGCAGATATTTGTACCAACACCAACGGTTCCATCTCCATGCAGACAGCTTAGCACAATCAAAAACAGATCATTAAATATGTTCATGTAATCAATGTACATCATCTTTTCCATTCAAACTATTTCCAGTTTGATTGCATATTTACATTTCTTAAGAGGGCAAACAGGAAAAGTTATATTGTGCCAGGAGTCTAAGTCGATATATTTTAGTCCCATGAATATATGGGGTTTAATTATTATATTTAAACGGAATTTCTAATTGCTTATATTTGATTTTCATTCCCCTACCACAAGCACCTGATTACCATGATACCTCCTTATCAAGGGTAGACTGGAGTCCAATTTGAATATTTTGGAGAGTATGTTGATTGCAAAGTGTTAGAGGACATATGTACCTGAACCAAAATTAAATTCTAATTCAATTCTAATTAATGTAAAGGTAAATATCTGAACACGGACTGGTTTAAATGATAATATTCAAAATATTGTGCATTTTCTCATTGGAATTAATTACACATTTTTGTAAACTACGGTGCACACATAATTAAAGTGTAAAAAATAATAATAATAATAATTGAATTTGTTGGTAATATGTTTATTTCATCCCAAATACAAAGGATAGCAGAAATGATGAATAACTTTTTATTTTTTGTCTGGGTCTCAGGAGGTAAGAGTAAACAGTGAAAGTATTTCCCCTGTGGATACTCTGCCTGCTGTACTGAAACTGCAGCGAGTTTTCTTCTAAAAAGCAGCGAGTGGTTTAAGCTTATCTCGATTCATCAGACAAAGAATTTCCATAAAATATTTCCATAAAAACCTCCGTCGTCCTGCATCCAATGCACGCCATTGTTGATTGATATTATAAGCATTCTTTCCACTCAGCTAGTTATCCGGAATACATTATTAACTGTAGTTATTTCTCTCTTACCCCACCTCAGAATATAATGGTGCTTTCTTTCAAAATGCATAAATCTTTTTTCAGTCAGGATTTATGCAACCAATAGCAACCTTGAATTACGTCAGGCTTAAAAAGGTTTAAAATCAGATTTTATAAATAAAATAGCTGCAGTGGAAACACAGCCACTTGTTGGAAGGTGTTTTTCCACACCCCCACCACTCAACACTAGATTTTTTCAGTTCCACACTGAATTAATTACTGTACTTCTTACCAATACAAGTTTTAGTGACATGACGTGCATCAGGTAACATTTAGAACAGGGGTCTCAAACTCAGACAGCGGGGCTAGCACAAATTATACAACTCGTAACGCATTCGCATATCGGAGGACATACAAATCGCATACATTGGAGCAGAAACTTCACACATTTACACAACTGGATATCTACTGAAGTAACAAGTAGCTTTCTCAAGGGTAAAATGGTGGTATGCCGGGCAAAAAACCAATAAAACTATTGAATTTGCATGAAAATTTAGAGAAATTAGAATTTGACTATCCTGGATGTGGCTTGGAGTCACGTCAATGTGATAACTGATGCCTGTTTTTGTACTGCTTTGCTGCAGCATGTGTGCTGTGACTTACTCTTGACTGTGGCTGTCCTGGTGCAGTTATAGAGGATGGCCAGCTCTCCGAACACCTTCCCTGGACCCATGGTGCACAGCTTCATATTCTCCTTTGTCACTTCCACCTTCCCATCTATGTAAAAAAAAAAAAAGGAAATATCGACTTCAAATACAGAGCTGCAACATGTATTTGCATGGTGCACATGGAGTGCGTGAATAGGACTTATACAATAGTTTATACAAGCATGATTTCTTACTCATCTAGCCTATTCAAATTTACATAAAAAGGTTGTCTTTAAGAAATCCATCAAGTGACCTTTATCTGGACTGTAAACACTCTGGCGCTCGACTTGAATTATCCCCTTGACTGTCAGCAGGCTGTTATAGATGTTTTCCCTCACAGCAAGGGCCTAATCAGGTAGGAGATTTACAAGTGGCTACAATGGGTGTAAGTTTTCAGAAGATTCTTCTCACCAGGCTGTACCAAAGGTTTCCCCAAATTAAAGTTATTTTCAATTTAAGACATCGATGAAAATATTTATTTCAATACTAAGATGCTTAAACACATGTATTCACAATTGCCTTGGATTGAGAATTGCATCTTGAGCAACATACATTTTTCCACGGCAGGATGGGAACGATGAGGTCATTGATTAACTCATAAGGTTGAGCATTACATTGCGAACACATTGCGCAAGAGATCCATTCAAAAACTGTTCTCTTAATATTGACCCTTGTTTTGTGACTACTATTTAGCAAATATGATTATAAATACTAGGGAAATCATCCATTCTCATCTTTCAAACTGCAAACAAATTAAATTGATAAGCAACATTGCAATCAATGAAGAAAAGCTTATCAGATTTCAGATATGGTGATGGATATAAGTGGATATCAGATATAAGTGGATATCAGATATAAGTGCCTGGTTTTGTTCAGACTCGCTGCTGCACTGGCGTATCACAGGCAAGATAAACTCTAATCAGTAACCCAAGGGCAGATTTAGACACAATTTATCAATCAATCACAGGCTCTGTTAACTCTGATGTGAGAGGATTCTTCTGGAAATAAAAGGCTTACAGACACCTTATAATGAAATAAGGATATTTTAAATGTCCCATTTTTCAATTACTAACAAAAAAAATTACACCATACTAAATTACATCTAATTACGGACATCCAATTTTAAGCACTTGCAGTTGACACTAATATAAATTCTCACACTTTTATATTATAGATCACTTCATATGATACACATGAGTGTGGTTAGTGTTTGTTTCCAGCCAATCAATGGGTTTGTCAAAGGAAGCCAAACACAGAAATGTGAGATTGAGCAAGGTGAGTGGCCACCCAGGGGCTATACTTTTAATGCAATTCAATGTACCACCTCTTCAACCACCGCATGTCGGACATCTGAGGTCCCGTTGTATCCCTGAGATCAGTCACATGCACAACAAAGCCTCATGTGGCCCCTACCGTCCCAGTAGCAGTAGCAGCAGCAGCTCCGTGTGTTTCTGACATTTAAATGAAATTTAAATCAGTAGGCATGAACATGGGCATACACCGAGACCTTCGGCCTCACTGACCACATCACTAAGGACTGTCCAGGCATCATAACGACCGCTCTGTTCTCTCACACAACAACTGTGCGGCTGGCTATCCAACTGGCAAGTTCCACAAACTATCACAGTCGCATCAGGGTGTTTAATCATTTGTTTGAATATACTGTCATGACAGCGTAATAAAGTTCAGAGCTCTCAAAGTTCTCCCACTCTGGATCACCTGGGTACTAATTAAATCATGTTTTTATACGTTACAAGTTTTGCCATGGACTTGATAAATGATAAAATTATCATTTTTTTCTTAGCGTTTGTTCCTATTGTTTCATTTCCAGACAGCGGCACATATAGATCAAGTAAGCGAAGCGTGACAAGAACTGAAATAATACACCAAATAAATCATAAAATTTCAAATGTCATGTAAAAAGTGTCCTGTTGCTTTACTCTGCCTTGTCTTAGCTGGGGGCAAATTTTTAAAAACCTGGCAGACACAGGGCGTGAGACAAGGTACAACGCAGACAGAGCGCCAGTTTATTGAATGGTCAGAGAAATATGTAGTCTGAGACAGACCCAGACTCACACAGAGACATACTGTGTAAACTCCACACAGACAATGACCTGAGCCAGATATGAACCCAGGACCCTGGTGCTTTGTGGCTAGTGCACCGCTCTAGAAGAAATCAGTTCTTCAATTATATATTTGTTTTTTAAATAATACTTTTTAAATCTCAATTGTTTGGAGTTTGAAATTATTCTCTATAAATCATTTTTTTAAGATCCAGTAACTTAAATTTAGACAACTCAAAACTTTGTGGAATGACTGAAAAACAGGCTATGTTAATAACCGAAGACACAAAGGTAGGGATCACAATTACCCTCCAAAGTACTTGAGGTACCTTTGAATAATGATACATTTATTAAAGGGCTCTTTAACTATAATTGTCCATGGCTATTACAGACAGAAAGCAGAATCCCACTGTCAAAATATCATGCAGGGTGTCAAAAGATAAGAGAGGTTAGATTAGTGGAGGTTTTAAAAGGAAGACACAATTTACTTCTTTTCAGTTTCTTGGTTAAATACTTATGAATAAATCTGTATTCATCTCAGTCGATAAGATGCTAAATGAAAATTAAATGGTAAAGCATGCAGCATTAAAAACAAAAAACAAATAAGCAATCAAAAAATAAAATTCCACTGTACTGATTACGATGCTGATACGATTTTTTATCTATTTAATAAATGAAGCCAAAGTCTTTGCATATTCAACAAACACTAACAAGAAAAATGTAAATATACTTGTGTACACGCTCAGCCCCAGGAGTCCCATTCAGACAGGAGGGACTGAAGCTTGCAATTTAATTACGTATTTGTAAATTACCTGAACCACATTTTCTTTCCTTAAAAAAACCCCAATAAAATCTAAGAGCCCACTTTCCAGAAGGGTAAGCACATTGACGTATATAAGTACTAAGTAGGCTAAATGCTTGCTAATTGCCAGGCAATTGTCATTCGCTGTAATACCGAGAACGTTCTTAAGATCCTGGACTTGTCAGTCGTAGGTCCCAGTAGCACGTTCTCTTGAGTAGTTTACAGAACTACTTCAGCCAAGTGTAAAACGATAAGCTACGTAAGCTATAACATATGATCTCATCTGCAAAATAAATACATTCTGTAATGTTAAGCCATGTTGTCATCTGACAATTTAACCCTCAACTTTAACACAGAGCCCTCAAACCAGTAAACAAATCAATTTTTTTAATCGTCCTGAAGTATGTGCTGCCTCTGAGCTGTGATAACTACCACTTTGATTACAACTTAACTAAATGTATCAATCACAGCCTAACTATTTGCACAAATTATGGGCAGAGGGCCAATGAAAGTGTCTGTGAATGTGTAATAGTGTGATAAAACCTTGTAATTAGTCCTATTACACTGATAATGCGACTTGATGCTAACAATTCATCTGATGCTTCAGCCCCAGTTGTTGTATGTATGACACTTAATCCCACTTAATTCAGGATCACAAACACAGTTATTTCTTCCTTCAAACGGCAAGGTACGACTGTAGACCACATGGAAATAGAAAAAAAAAAAAAAATAGACCTGAATGCATGGATGCATGTATTTTTGAACCATTCAGATGATGCCAAATCTACACTGGATTTTAACAGTGATTTCTCTCCTCGTGCAGTATTTTAAACATTTTAATAGTTTTCCATGCACACACTGGCCAGTTGCAGGCAAAAAATGGGAAACATTTAATTCCAACCAAATTCAATATTTTGTATAATATCCTAAGTAAAGTGCTGGACAAAAACTTCCAGCTGTTTCCCAGGCGACTTCGAGCCGACACAGGCACTTTTCTCAACCAAAGTGCCTGGGTCTGGTGACAACAGGAAACGGGGGGGTGGCTTTCTGGTGGCTTCTTTTGTTTGACCACTCTGTATGCCTTTGTGTTATGGTTTAGTTTTAATTACACTATTACTTTTTTGGGTTGTGATTGTTTCTGTCAACTTGGTATGCTATTTTCACGGTTATGATTCAGAGAGCAAATTGCATTTTGATTCAGTAAAATCCAAACACAGGCATATATTCACCAAAAAACATTTAGCTTATTCAAAGCCAAACAGAAATTTGGTGCCTTATCTTAGATAATTCCTGCTAAGTATTATTTGAATATATAGCTAGGTACACTTTCAGCCAAAATAAATGACATAGCACTTGTTAAATTAGATTTACGCAGAGTCAAATCAGTTGTTTGCATTAAAACGCAGAATAATAATAAATTAATCACAAGTTACACACTCTTTATGTATGGAAAATTCCTAGTTCAAAATGTGTCTGCATCCACAGGCCTGTTTAAACTATTTTTGAAAGGATGCTGTTTGTGAGAATATACGTGGGGTGAGAGGGTTTGGACACTGAGGTTGGGAAGAGCGTTCTTGGATGAAAAGGACATGTGTCGAACACAGCTGTGAGGAGCAGATCGCAGGTGAGGAGAAAGTACAAGAGCCCAGGTGAGGAGAGAACCTGGCAGTGGGTCCCGTGCCACCTTTTCATTCTATTATTCACGCTGGGATTCATTTGTGCGGCTGAAAGAATGTGCTGCTCTCTGCATAGGAAAAGATTGCGCTTGGCTCTGTCTAAACCACCCCAGCATGCCCAGTCTCTGGAGCAGACGGTCGGTAAAAAAGCTTTCCCAGCGCGAGTCTGACTTCCCCCCACCGTCACCTCACTCAAGGCTGGGCTACCCTTATTAGCCTGTTAGAGAAGTCTGAGAAGCCTCAGTAATTAGTATTTAGTTGCTCCACTGAGAAAAGTAAGTATAACATGTATGGAAATAAAAACCATTCGTAAGTGTCTAATAAATGAGTAATTTCCATATAAATAACTTTTTTGTCGTTGTTGTTTTTTTCTCTAAAAGAGCAGATAGAGAGCTTGCTTGGTCTGCTCTTTATTTTCATCAGCCAATTGTATAGTCTGTCACAGACTACCATTACAAGTACCAATATATTCGTAGTACTTGCACTTTATTCTACGGAAAGCTTTTATTACTTGCATACCAAGCATACCATGTCACCAACTCTACATAGCAGGATACTGCCCATTATCAGGGTAAAAATGACAGGGGGGATTGGGGAGTCTTCAAAGGATTTGCTAGGGGGTCTCACCATAAGTTTTTAGAGATCCCACCCAGAATAAAAGCATAATTTGAAGCCTTCTCCTGATACCACACTGACCAGTTACCTACTCTTTCTCACAATGCACACATGCTTCTCATCCAGTACCTAACTGATTAGATAAGCCACAGGATATCTTCCTCAAAGGTGAACATGCAAAGCACATGGTTCCCTGTGTCTTATCTTCTGAAATAAGAGACGGTTTGTGATTTTTCAGCTGAATTCTTCTTGAATCCTTTCTTTTCGTCCGAGATTGACGACGTGTACACAGTTTTATGTTGGGGATACAGAATGGTGGCACATGTCTACAGTAAGAGAAGCTTACCACAGCCTAGAAAATAAACCACACACACTTCTCTCGCCAGAGTTCCAAAGCACAGAGCTTTTCTGCAAGGTATTGACCATTAACAGCACTGATTAAAATTGCTTGATACAAAGATAATCATCCTGGCATAATATAGCTGCACAACAAAACCAGATAGCTGAAATATTTGCATTAAAGGAATTTGACTTAAAAATGCACAGTTCATAATGTAAAAGACCTAACTGGATGTTATTATTAAAGCCCTCATTTATTTATACCTGTTAACCCAATAATAAAATAAATAAAATGTGGCTATAAACCAAACGTCAAAAAGTTGAGCCACAGATACACACGGATACAGAAAAAAACTCATTATGTTCACTGATCCTGTCGCTAAGCAACCACAACTCTGCTCAGACATTTGGTTGAATTTACATTTTATGAATTTTTAAAGGTTCATTAACGGAAAAGGGAAAACCAATTTCTTCATTTATCTCCTTGAAAGCTAAATAGCTCAAAACATGAATGAACAAGATAAACTCCTTTTTTGAACTATTTTATATTCAATGCTATTTTTTTATTGAAAGTTTTTTTGGCTCAGCTTTCAACAAACATTATGTTTGAGTGGTAGTGTGTGTGTGTGTGTGTGTGAGAGTGCATGCGTGCATGTGTGCGTGTTTGTGTGTGTGTGTGTGTAGGTGTGTGTGTGTGATCATGTGTGTGTGTGTGCATGTGTGTGTGTGTGTGTGCGTGTGTGCATGCGTGCGTGCATGCGTCTGTGTGTGATCATGTGTGTGTGTGTGTGTGTGTGTGTGTGTGTGTGCATGTGTGTGCGCATGTGTGTGCGTGTGTGTGTGTGTGCATGTGTGTGCGTGTGTGCACCTGGCTTGTCGGCCATGTTAGTACAATATTTCCCGACTCGGGGGACACGCCATGTATTATAGTGTTTTAATATGTCAAAAGCAAATTACACTGAAGAAAAACACACCTTAACAAAATACTGAAATACTTTTTACCCTCTGGCTTGCAGAAGTAATAGTTACTAACAGACTATGCACCTCATGATTTCAAAAGAAACGTAAGATCATTAAAAGCACACAAAAATGCAAGGATAAGTCAAGATAAAGGCATGACCAGGTCTCTTCCTTTTTTTATGTTGTGTTCCATCACAGGTTACATTTTTTACCCAGGTTCACTGTGCATTGCACACGTATAAGTAATACTCAGATTTCCATAGGACTGAACATAATAGGCAGTAAACTGATACAAATATTACTTTTAGTTCACTTTAGTCAGTTTTCTACACTCATTTATTTTATTTTATTTTAATTACAATTATGACTGTTTTAAAATGTTTTATAAAAATAATAAGGTAGGGGCTCACTTAGTGAAGGGGCTGTATTCCAGAAGTGGCTTTTAACATTCAAATTGCTAAATGAAGCCCATAAAGACTGTACAAAGAAGAACCACAAGAAAGATTGCAGAAGCCATAAAATAGCCATGGCCCATTTCACACAGGCAGATAGTTCTCACTTCTGCTATAAATGCGAAGTGATTTTGACTATTTTCTGAAATAGTCCAAATAGAGGGCACCATGTGATATAATATATTACTCATCAGACACATTGACTTAGACTACGTCAGTTGTTATTAGTCAAAAGAAAGGCTTAATGCTTCATACCTTCCATAACATACACCAAGGACCCCACATCACCCTCCTTGATAATGCAGCTGTCTTTGCCATACTCAACCGGATACATGCAGTCCACAATTTCCTGGATCTGAGAAAACTCAAGGTTCTTCATGAAGTCATTGTCCAGAATAGCTTCCTTAATCAAGTCCTTGGACCTGTGAATGAAAAATAAGATGTAATAAATGCTTGCCTGCTTATCATGTAAAAAAAAAACAAGTATGTAAGAGGTCATGGACCAACTCTACATGGCCAGATGGTTAGGCCAAAGGTTAGCAGCAGAAATGGCTAGGTTAACATTAAATGACCACAATGTGACAGTGTAGTATGAAACCGACCATCTTCAGTCCAAGCACCTTCTATGCTTGGAAATAAACATTCAATAATATTCTGTATTGCTCCAGTATTATAAAACCGACAAAACCAAGGGTTTTCAAACCCTTAAATGCTCATTGCATTAAGGAAATGAAAGCCATTAATTTGGGACAACTCAAATAAATCAGAAACACATTGACCTAATTTTAATACATTACTGTGGGGATACTTGCAGGCTTGGCAGTCTATCTACCAACAGAGAGTTCAGATCTAAATATATCTTAGGTCTTTTTAGACCTAAAACATGCACAACGTGCATCTCCTGACAGTTATTACAGATTCAGAGCAACTCTCTGGATGCGCATACATCTACAGTTTGGTAATAAAGTCAGCAAAGTGGACTAAGGACCCTTATTTCCTGTACAGCGTAACACCTCATGTGCTGGTAATAACAGTAACCGTAACACCTTTTCATTACATAGACAATATCCCTTTTTTGCATATCATCACTTATACGATAGTTATATTTTAATAAACCCTGACATAATGGTTTTATTAATAAAAGTAATTTGCATTTTCACTGCCTCATCTAGAGTTCCACTAGTTATTTTGGGGAAAACCACGCATCTACATAAGGCGGGGTGTGGAGCCTGAATCCTTTGGCAGGGGGGAACCTAAGGCGGGGGGGGGGGGGGGAGCCATTGAAAATGGGCAGGGACAATTATGAAATTTATTTTAC
>JAOYSI010003542.1:0-15069 GCA_025775065.1 Hiodon alosoides
TCTCTCTCTCTCTCTCTCTCTCTCTCTCTCTCTCTCTCTCTCTCTCTCTCTCTCTCTCTCTCTCTCTGTCTCTCTGTGTCTCTCTCTCTCTCTGTCTCTGTGTCTCTCTGTCTCTCTCTGTTTCTCTGTGTCTCTCTCTCTCTCTCTCTCTCTCTCTCTCTCTCTCTCTCTGTCTCTCTGTCTCTCTCTCTCTCTCTGTGTCTCTGTGTCTGTCTCTCTGTCTCTCTCTGTTTCCCTGTGTCTCTCTGTCTCTGTGTCTCTCTCTCTGTCTGTCTCTCTGTCGGGGCCTAGCGTTTGTTACCCTTTTCACTGCCACCTCGATAGTTCTGGCTAACACATGAAAAGGAACAGCAGAGGACCCAAGCCCCAGACTTGAGTCTCATTAAGTGGGTATTTAGCCGAGGTTCCTCCACCGCTTTCCATTGCTAGTAGATAAGCCAGTGCCCAGGAAGGTGATGGCCGCAATTAACTCAAAATCTTAAAGGCCCGTAATCGCAGTCTAGGCCAGGCTAGTCTTTAAAATGCGCCATGCCCCTTCACTTGTGGAATCTCAACTTACAACATTTAGAGCTGAGTTGTAACGGGAACCAGCTGGTCAGGTGGCCCTCCAGGATAGTTTTTGAGAACCCCTGGTGTAACGTATGTCTCTCCTAACACCAGTTGTTTTCAAACCTTGCATGACGTTCTGTAATTGAATCGAGTATAAAATAAAAAACAAAACAAAATAAAAACATGATAAATAAATAAAAGCTACTTCTTTTGATTGAGGGTTCGAGATTCGCTTTGTGTGTGATTTGCTCATTGTTGCTTGAAACAGGTGACCCCTTATGGAATTGAATTGTTTTGAATTTGTTTTGTGTCCTATGCTTTCAAATAGAGCAAGGGTCATTGTTAAAGGGTCACATTCTTCAAATGATCCTAATAATCCGAATGGTAAATAAACCTATGGGCAGTTCTTAGCAGAAAAAAAAACAGATTTCTTCAACAGCCAAAATATCTTGGGCGAGAGCTGAAGAATATAATTGCTTTGCAAATACATTTCTGTTGACTATAGTTTTGTCTCAAACTTCTTTATAGGAAACCACTACTGAGACCTGAGCACTAACATTTCAAGGGCCCAGGATGGGTAAAGGTTTTGGCCCTTTTCCACACGCCCATCCCATCCAGGTCCTACAGCGGGCCATGGCCCTTGGCTGAGACTGGGGCCGCTCAGCTCCTCAACCAGCAGGCATAGCCCGTGTGGACTACAGGTACACTTTCCTCAGCTCCGCGGCGGAGAACTACAGGAACAGGGCTCTCCTGCTCAACATTAACATTGACTGCTCAATGCAGCTGTTGGCAGCCTCCCAGGCGAAGAGGAATCCCAGTTTGCAGTGCGGTACGCCGGGGGACTGTAGGGGAGCCCGGTTCTACTGCCTCTTCTTTGGGCTGATGGCCACATTTCTGATCCTGGCCTCTTACATCCTGACCGAGGACAAGAGCCTTCTGCTCACGCCCTCCCCATATCAATTCATAATCAACCCTCAAAGTCAAAGTCCCTCTCCCTCTAACCTCTCCACCTCCAAGGACTCCGCCAGCGTCAAACTGGTGGTGAAAACCATAGTGTCTAAGGTGATGCTCAGCTCCCGGCAGGTGCCAGAACTAAAGGAGCTGGTCCGCAGAGAACCACAGGTGGGTTTTTCTGCTGCCGCCCAAAGCACTACACAGTGATATAATTGTGTCCGAGGCATTCGGGGTTTTCAAAGGCCTGTGAAGGTCTAAAACGATTTAATCTCAGTCAAGAGACTTTCACTACTACTCACTACTCATGCAATTAGCTGCATTTTAATCTCAGTCAAGAGACTTTCACTACTACTCACTACTCATGCAATTAGCTGCATTGTCAAATTAGGTCCTGCCCCCGAGCATCGGACGGGACTTTTAAAGAGAGGAGGGGAAGGAGGCTCATTAGTGAATGTCAAATCGAATGACGATTAAACCTCCTTACGTTTGAGAAGGTGTAATATTCCGAATTCCAAAGAAAAACCTTTATCATCATACTAAAAGATGGCAACTGTTTGTTTGGTTGCAAAAAATTGAATTTATATCTATAAAGTATCCAAATAGCACTAGAATGTATAATGTATAATAATCACATATTCCTAATCTTGTATATATCATATTTTAGTTTTAAACCAAAATTGGTTTGAAGTGCATCTAAAAATGTGCAAACCAATTTTTTTGGAGTCAGATTCCTTGTTAAACAAGACAAAGAAAAAGCGGGTTTCAACAGAACACAGATGATATGCACCATGATTGTATGAGCTTCACAGTTTCAGGGTGTGAAAATCGGATTTACTTTCGCTGAATTATTTTCACCGTGTCAGCTCAATGATAGTTATTAATAGAACTGTGGATTTGGAACTGTGTTTTTCAGTCAGTATTAATATTTCTAGTAATTGTTATAGAAAAGATTCTATTTATAGGCATTTTAATGTATAAAAAATTATTTTGTCATGCTTTCTCTGTAGAAATCACTTTCCTCTTTGAGATGTGGTCTCTAATTATGTGAACTATGTTCTATCCATTTGAAACATAAACTATTTGTTTAATGGAAGAACTGATTGGTTTTGTAGTCCTGAGATATGCATTAGATATATATATATATATATATATATATATACATGTATTATGCATTTTACATAGATTCAATGAACAATTATCACTGATAACCTCTTACTTTCCAGATATTTTCCGCCATTCCCCGGACATTCCTGCCAAACGTGAAGAATCCCTGCTGGTACGAGGAGCATTCTGGGAATGTCACTGGCAACCCCTACGGACGGAACCTGTATGCAGTTTACTCCCGGCGCCTCCGGACCGCGTTTGAGCACCTCAGGAGCACGTTCCAGGAGCACCTGCATCTCCGCGGGGGCAAGCACTACCGTATACGCTGTCTCCCCTACTTCTACGTCATAGGCCAGCCCAAGTGTGGCACCACGGACCTCTACGACCGACTGCGGTTGCACCCGGACGTGAGGTTTACCATCATGAAAGAACCACACTGGTGGACCAGGAAACGATTTGGTAAGTGCCACTGAGTTGTTGAAACTTGGTTGAAAACGGTAACATTTTTTTTTTTTTTACAGAGACTGAAACATTTCTAGGCTATTTTTGCATTTTTAGGCAATTCAAGGCTATTCAGTACACATAACATTTCTTTGTTGATGTCCTTACTCTTATCTGTCGTGTATCAAAGTATCTCAGACCTTCGAAGTTGAACATATAGAGCCAACACATGCGTTAGAACAAGTAGAGATACAGTTGTGTAAAAGTAGAAATAGCTTGTGTTTTCAAAGGATAATCAATCACGTTGTCTATGTGTTGCTGTATTTCCATTACCAAACAAGGCCAGCCTGCTTGAATTCTCAGATGGGTTTATTTTGGGTTCATGGAAGTTTTACAGTGACTCCAGGATGGGTCTCACATCCACCAGGCAAGCCTGGTATTGTAAACAAGGGTATATAAACACACCACGTCACGGAAGTTTCTAGTACATACCATTCCCCTCTCCAGCAGAGAGCATATTTAACATGTCAATCTAAATATTCAAAAATATTCCAACAATGGTAGGAAGTAGGAATTGGGATAGTGGGACTCGGTGAGAGTCCGACTTCACACGGTCACTTTAAAATAAAGAAAATAATGATAACATGGTAAGAAACCAAGGAAGAAAGGTCTCTCTAAATGCAAGGAGCATTGAAACGTAACTAAATAAATCTGCCTGCTCCGACGTACGTTTTTAATGGCGGAGAGAGTGACCGTTTCCCTTGTGAAGTACCATGACACCTGCAATCCCCTCTCCCCTCAGGCATCATCCGTCTGAATGAAGCCTTCCACAACCGTTACCCCGTCGAGGATTACCTGGACCTCTTTGACCTGGCAGCATATCAGATCCAGGACCGCTTACTGGGAAACGCGTCCATCAGCCAGAACCAGCGCAGCATCATTATCGGTAGGCCAGTTTAAGCCTACCTTATCTCTCTCTGTCTGCGCAGATTAGCTTCTCCGTTTTAATCTTGGCTGTGTTCTGGTGCGTCAGGTCATCTCATTGACACTGCAGAATATCCCAGGGCTCTTTTCACTAATGACTCAATTTTCATGCAGCAGTAATGTTTATTGTATTATTATTAATTAAAGTAATTTATCACATGCTTTGAGCACCACACACACAGACACGTACACACACACACACACAATCTTGTCAGAGATAGCATCGAAGGCAGTATTTACAATTTGTATTTTCACACTTCAGTTCTGTGTAAGTAACCCCTTTGACATTAAGCAATGGGAATATAATATAATGAATATTATTCTCTAGGCCAGGGTCTATTCTAATATCATTCAATTTAGGTCCTTGATGGAAACTGGTACATATGCCTAGCTTACTATTATTAAAGAGCTTATTCAAGGAATAAGTGTAATTTAAGTCAATGATGTGCCGTGATTGTTTTTTACTTCAAATATATATATATATTTATATATATATATATGAAAACCTATATATGAAAATAAACTAACTGGAAAAGAACCACACCAAGCCAGCCCCATCCCTGAGGAATTACTTAACGTCAATTTCACTCATCGGCTATTGGGAGTAAATGAGTTTGATGAGGGAACATCACTAAGTTTTTGTTTTTAGTTACCTTTTGATTAGATAATACTGCGACCGGTTAAGATCCTCGACCTCCGAAGCTGATTCAATGACGAAGGGATGTGCATGTGTGCCCACTCAAGGGGGAAAGCTGCAAAACGATCACACAGAAACGTTTTGCGCTAATCACAGATGGGACAGGGGCCTGGCAGTTCTTCCAGCCGGGGAGCTGCGAGCGCTAATTGATTGGGGCGGCCTGCTCTGTTGAAAGGCAGCGGGTAATTCATTGCTATCCCTGGGTGGGGAGGGACTGGCGCTGACCGAGCCAATCACAGCCAGGCCGGGATGCCCATGCGTTGCTGTCGAGAGAAAGCATCGTTTTCAATCACACCATCGCCGCCACTCCACTTGATTAGCGAGCCGCTCTCTCCAAGAAAACAGGAGGCCCCTCATCTTTTACCATAGAACCCCATTAGTTTCTCCTGGTCCCTTTTAGACAAAGTCAAGAGGGCTGGCTGCAGTAAGGAGCCGTTTAATAGGACCTCACAGTGGGTATTAAAGGACAGAGTTTAAATGGACCCCTTAATATTATTTCCCAAATCCAGTACTCTGGGTTACTCAGCTAGCCGTGGAGAGTTCCAATGAAAAGGGGACACAAACTGTGCATGGCCCGTGACTGGATGACACGCCCGTGACTGGATGATTCCTTTTTTCTCTTCGCAGGGGAGGCCAGCGCGTCCACCATGTGGGACAACAATGCCTGGGTCTATTTCTATGACAACGCCACTGAGGAGAAACCCTCCTTCCTGGTGCAAGACTTTGTCCATGCCATTCAGCCAGATGCCAAGTTCATCGTCATGCTCAGGGACCCTGTGGAGAGGTGGAATGCCAAGCCTGTTTGTTCCTTGTGTCTGCCACACGGTGGCAGCAGAGAGCATGTTTCCGTTGACGCTGCCTTTCTGTGCCAAGATTCAGTGCAAAGTTCTTTGGATGCTGCAAGCTTATGATTCCGCTTATGTTTAAAATTCTCAAACAATGAGAGCAACATAATGAAGTTGTGAGCGAGTGTGAGAGTGAGTGTGCGAGTGAGTGTGAGAGTGAGTGTGCGTGTGAGTGTGCGTGTGAGTGTGAGAGTGAGTGTGAGAGTGAGAGTGGGAGTGAGTCTGGGAGTGAGAGTGAGTGTGAGAGCGCGTGTGAGAGTGAGAGCGCGTGTGAGAGCGAGTGTGCGTCATCCTCGTGACACAGTGTCTCTCTCAACGCGACGTAGGCTTTACTCCGACTATCTCTACTTCGGCATTGCCAACAAGTCGGCTGAGGACTTCCACGAGAGGGTCTCGGAGTCGCTGCAGCTGTTTGAGGAGTGCCTGACAGAATCCTCCATGCGCTCCTGCGTTTACAACACCAGCCTCAACAACGCCATGCCAGTGAGTAAGGCTCCTGAGTAAACAGAGTGCAAAACTCTCGGCCGCAGGTGCAGAAACCAGCCCAGGGAGCCGGGGCTTGCTGCTGCCGCGTTGGTTAGACCGAACGCGTCTCTCCAACGGAAACCGCTGAAAAAATGTACACGCCGTTTCAGCGTGCTGACAACGGGGAACCTGGGAAAACCGCTACCTACTCGGATGGCTGTTCAGATGAGCTAGCTGTGGGCCTAATATGGAGTCCTCCACTCGACCAGAATCAGAGCCTTCAGTATTCCTATCTGATGTGCATACACTGGCCTCTACGGAAGTGTCCCGAAGGAACATTTCTATCCTCTCCTCCCTGCCTGACTGTTAACTTCAACCTTTCTTGAACAACGGTTAGGTCCTATTACTGCAGGTTACACCGATAACATGATATGTTGGACCTTTAGCGGAGCCCTGGGAATTCAAAATGTACAAAGGTGCTTGTTGTTGCAGTCAAGTACCTTTGGAGACCATTTCATTTCTCCATTCCAGCTTTGGCCGAATCCAGATATTCTTTGCCTGGGCAAAGCTGACGGCCATTCGCCAGCAGAAACACATAGGAACCCCTTTGGCTAAGCGTTGCTCAGTGGGTCAAAGATAGAACTTGCCATTGCAGCCTTGGGCTAAACCAATCATTTTCTGTAGCACCAGAACACATCCCGACAACAGCCTAGGAATGTTTGCAGGCAACAATTTATGTCCCTAGGGGGCAAAGAGAGCCAATGGCCAGCTCTTTGCTGCTGCAGTGATGGGCTGATTATTTAATCTGACCTATTCTGTATCGTTTAGAGGACACCCGTGCTGGTTGGGTGTCTGTACCGATTGGCAATGCTGGCCTGTGGGTGTCCTGCATCATTGTCATTCTAATTACCAGGTGTCCAATTTCCGGAAACCGTCCAATCGCGTTTCGGTCTGCGTTCATTTCGTTATCCGCATGATCTGAGTACAAGTCTCACTTAGCGAAACGCATTTCCGCTGTACACTTTGAACGATCTGTTCTCTCCAAGTCCTCGCTGCTAAACCCACACCTGACAATTTAATGTCAAGCATCAACGTCTAATTAGCCTAGATTAGAGAGGTTAGTCAGAAATAATCTGTAACAGCTAACCTGTCATTGAAAGTGGCCACAATTCAATTATAGCCAGTAATTAGCAATATTGAGAAATTGTTTGGTTAAACTCTGCTAGACATACAACATACACATTTTCATACTACATTTGCAAATGTATGAAGTCTCAAATTTGAAATGTATTAATTTATTAAATTAATTAAATTAATTACTACATTGTGAACAGCAGCGAGTTTGCACATAGCCTGTATTTTAACACACCTGAAACCGAATTATTCTGGACCATAAAATGTAACATTGACTTTTGATCTCTGTCTCTAGGTTAGACTACAGGTTGGGCTGTACATTGTTTACATACTGGACTGGCTGACAGTTTTCCACAGGGATCAGATTCTTGTCCTCCGACTGGAAGACCATGCCACCAATCGGAAATACACAATGCACCAAGTCTTTGAATTTCTCAGTTTGGGTATGTAAAACAACCGCACGTCACGCTATTTTCTATTGAGAATGTGTTCAATTGTATGCCTTTCCCCGGACTTCCGGATACCGCATCGCTCTATAGCCAGGGGCCAGTTGAGCTGGTCACATGATCATGCTGATGATATCATGTCTTGCTACTCTACTTACAACATAGCTAAAACATGAAGCTAAGCAAAAATAATAATAAACTATCCTCACTGAAATGAGCATCTTAACTTTATTTAACTTAATTATTTAACGGCTGCTGGGGCTCGCGTTGTGTGGCCAGTTTTGGTATAAAATGGACTCTGTCTGTTTTACCCCTCAGGCCCCCTGACAGAACAGACTGAGGCGGAGATCACCAGAAGCCCGGCATCGAACACACGGCGACTGGCCGACAAGAACCTGGGACCCATGCTTCCCATTACCAAGGAGATCCTGGGGAATTTCTACTCTCCTTTCAACCAGAAACTGGCCAAAGTGCTCAAAAATGACTCCTTCCTGTGGCAGAACCCTGCAAAAGCCCTATAAAACAGTTTCCACAAAATATTCACTTCATAGAGATGTTCATATAAACTGTTAAATTATGATGGAGAAATAATGGCTGAGACACAACAAGACAGTTTATACCATGTGACTATTCCTCATTGTTTTGTATTCAAATACAAATTGAATTTGTTTTTTTTTAATAGACATTCATTAAACCCCATCCTAAGGAATACTCTGTTAAAGAATGGGGTGTCTTCCCGCGTACCAAGTGTTGGGTTCCTGAACTAAACCTCAAGAGGCACACAGAAGCAGGATACAAAGGCTTTATGATCAAATACTTGGTATGGGTGCGAGAGTGTGTTCGGTCTTAGAAAGGCAACCGGTACGTCGCAGTTTAACGTCCCCTTTCTTTACAATAAGTGGAGTTGGATCTAAAGCATCAAATCCCAGAGGCTACTATGAAAGGCAAGGCATCTGGAACTATCATACGTCCATAAAGCCTATTGGTTCTTAGTAGCTATGTGAATTACGGATTTAAACAGATTATATGATGACATATTTTAAGAAATAGCTTTGTAAATACATTAAAAAAGGCATTACCCTACAGCAAAAGACAAATATGCCATGAACCATCGCTTCATACTATTGAACACCGTCTGGCTTGTTTAGAGTTTAGAAATATCTAATCCAAGTGCTAATCAGGGGGTTCCAACACAAGACTGTCAGGAAAGCTCAAAGTTGATTTGTGTTCTTAATGAATGTAATTTGCAGGGATAGATTACTGAATGTATGCGCTTAGGACATCACAAGAAAGAAGGAATCACAAGACCTCTCCATTGCTTTAAGAACGTTGCTTCACACAGAAACAACATTTTTATTACAACACTGCCACCTACTGGTTCAATTTGAAATGAATATTCTCCGCGTGTGGAAAAACAACAGCGCATTTTTTTCCTGAGCCGACAAAGTTTCGTTCAAAGTACTGATTCACCGAGTACTACGCATTTCTCTATTCGGTTTTTAAGTTCCCTTTCGAGACATTGAGTAGGCCATTGTATTTCACTAAATAATAAGATCATGCTAAGATTTCCTGACATTTCGTTTGTTAATAAGTGGACCATATACTATATTATTTTTGCATTACCTGACTTAAGCGGCAATGCTGACTCTTAAGGGCAGGTAGAACCAACTTTTCCCATCCACGTCAATGTTGTGGCTATATCTATTCAGTATCAAACTTTCAATAAACAAGCAACCCACACAGAACATAATAACAATGGAATAATAATATCATGACCAAAAGCACTCGTTAATTCCTATTGTGCCCATTAAAAAGAAGAGCAAATAAGGAATACTCTCTGAAGATTATGCCTTCCAAACACAGAGGGGGAAAAAAAATCCTATGTCTGAGTTATTTCAAATCTAACTGGTGAACAATTCAATATTCGCGTCTCAAGGAAATCTCTCGAGATTGGTGCGACAGACAGAGAGCACGCAGTCCGTCCTGTTGCTTGCGTGAGCAGCCCAGACAACTCGACGCGATAAAAACGTTGGGTTAGGAATGGCCAGCAGGTGGCTGCTTCCTCTGATTTCTCCCGTCCTGACATGGTTACACTGGAACAGCCCAGTATATTTAACCCACCTCCACTAACACGCTCAGTTCACATTACAATGAAACGGGTGTAATGTGAGTCAGTTCTGTAGCCTTATGGGGAATGTAGTGCTGTGGGCCTTGCTTTGCAATGCAAACTGCCAGCAGTTTTCCATGCGCTGGGATTCTGTTCTTCACTGCACTCTGGTAACCCCTGGTCCCAAATTAAAGACAGTGATTTAGAACCTTGAGCATTTGACAGAACCAACTGGAGAGGGCTTAAACAGGACACAGTTTAATTCAGTGTCGTGGCAGACACCAGGTCTGATTTTACCTTTCTCTGTCGCTTTGCAGCCACCCTCAAGCTTGTTCAGAATGCATTGTTATTTCGATGTCCCGTTTGTTCAGCTGGCTAACACTTCTTTGTCCCGTTTTTCCACACGCTAAACATGCTATTTGGCGTGGGCTCTGCAGAAAGGATTCCCCCGATGCAAAGAGCTCCAAACGTCAAAGAGGTCCGAACGACAAAGAGCTCCTTATATTTTCCGAATAATTGCTCAGGTTCTCATTGCGGCAATATTCAAATGAATGAATTTCCATTCATAGTTACTGTAGTGCTGATAAACACTCTCGTAAAGGCTTATTCAGGTGTACTCAACCTTCCTTCTTTGGGAAGTTTGAAATGGCACTCTGCTTGGATAAAAGCTAAAGGCATATCAAACTTGAATATTTTTGAGTGAGACTGATGTGAAACAGTTGAAGATGTGTGTTTGAAGGATTCTCAGCAGCTTGCCAGAACAGATTCAGATGGAAAGGAATAAATGTTAACCGATGCTCGTTCAGCCTGAAGGAAAGTGCTCGACTGTTGTCGAGATTGACTGTTGTACATGGTAACGAGCTCAGGCTGAACTGACGCCACACGTTGAGCCTGCCTGGGCCAGCCGTCTGTGGTTGACACCGGTAATCTGAAAGCTGTTGCAGCCATTCCGAGAGCAGAAAACGGGCCTTTCAGTAAGGCCATCAAAGACCCGTGCACCACCTGTAATTAAGATCTGCTTTGATCCGTGGTGGCAGTAATGATGATCAACGAGACTTTTGAAGGATGCTGCCCGGATTAATTGAACAGAAGTTCCGGAACAAGATAATGCAATATCAAAGAGGACATTCTGGTCCACTGTCATTTGAAGATGTGAGCTGACACGTCTTTCTGCGTGAGCATTGCGACGTGTCTTTCTGTTGCATTAAGGTCTTTAAAACTTTTATAATTTTGTTTTTAATGAAAGACTTCATCTTAATCAGAAAAAAAACACTTTGGTCAAACACTGCTTTTACTGGCCATGAACTTGTGATCTTGCAGGAAACCCCCCCAGGTATTTTCACCAAATATGGTCAACATTTTTCCTTAAGTATGAAAAGGAACCAGATGTGAAAGGTAATATCCTCATGACAGAGGCTTTATATTTGAAAATAAACACTTTACTGAGAATAAAGCATGTAACATTCTGTAGCTAGAATCTCCAATGGAATCTTACAGGTAAAGAATGTAAAATATGTACTTGCATGGGCAGAATACATGCTAACAAAGCCAAAATGTTTGCTGTTCGCAGTTTCACAGTCACTTCAGAATTGAAGTGCTCCAGTTAATTGTTTTGGAAAGGATGGATTTTAATTAAAAGGGGTGAAGTTCAACCAAATGTGATCTTTGTCTCTGCCAATATTTCAATAGTTCTGTCTCCAACTTTCCCAGAGCTTTCTAAAACCTGCCAAACGTGCAGAGAAAAACTACCCCCCCCCCCCCCCTCCGTAAATCATCCTCCCTCCCCTTGTGCACCAGTGATGCATCGCTGTAAAGTAGAATCTATGAAAGCAGAAGCTCCTTCTTTGGTTTGGATGGTGCAGCCCACTGTCAGGAGAGCAAAGACTGTGACAAGTGTCAAGGGGTGAGCCCGTTCTCCAAAGATCATCTTCATTCCACCCAATCCCAGTGAGATTAGGCGCTAACACTATACTGATCCAGGAGAAAAATATGGGTTTCGGACTTATTTATAGAAACACCTGTAGCGAAGCAGCCACCTCTTTCTAGAGTGGTCTGAATGTTATCTTTCTAAATCCTGTTGGGGAATTAAGAGGCTCAAGCAAGAACATTTCAGAGGCCATTTGAGTTTTTCCACATAGAAGTAGCCAGTGTGTTTTCTAAGCAGTGCTATTACACTACGATTACCTGTGCATTGGAACTGTGCTCCGTGGTGAATATAGTTCCGGTCATGCTTAATTTCTGTTCCTGTAAATCCTTTATAGCAGAGGTCCTTTCAACCTGTAGAGCCAAATGAACCCACGGGACCCCATCGATCATTTGGACGCCGATTCCAAAGTGGAGAAACTCATGGCTCGATCCTAAATTAGACTCACACAGTAGTGGGGAGTGCGCCTTCCTGATAAAAGCTAGCTTGACGCCACCATTACTTTAAAGCAACATGGGAAGTGACCTTTTCCCCCGTAAGTTCCGCGCCCCTGCAATATGAAATTCAGATCACGATCCCCAATCAGCGAAGTGAGAGGAACGCCGTTGAGTGAGCGGTTTTGTATTCCGCTCGGCGCGGTGACCCTAATGTTCTCTTTCTGGTCCGAACTGATTAAATGTCATCCGATGTGAGGGGCGTTGAAGAAGTCCGCAGATTCTCTGCTTTTCTGGTCTCCCTCTCTCCCCCCTTCGAGGGCTGTCGATACCCCCCCTCTCAGCCTGTGAAGTGACTGCAATTCATCTACCACCCTCTTATCTGCGTCTGTGAGAGGATCTGAAAGCCATACAGAATTAAGACGAAGGGGATGAAGACAAGAACAAGTTATTCGCGCGGTATGGCTCTGAAAGCGAAACGCCAGCTTCATTCCCAAGAGAAACGTCGTGTTGCTATCGCTCTGCAATATGAGCCGAGCCAAAACAATCTCCGACCGTACACGTTCTCACACTGGAGTTTGTCTCTGTTTTTTAAAGAAAAGTTCAGCACATGTCACTAAGGGAAAGTGAGAGACATGATTGAAGATCAGTGCTCGGTCAGTGTTCGTGGTACGCAACAACCTGAACAGAATTTGCAGACGATTTTAATATTGTAGAAAATAACTTGTACAGGATAACACTCTTTTCAAAACGCAAATACTGTGTGTGTAGGTCTCTGATGCATTTGTTTATTGCATTGGTTCATTGCAACATAGCTATCAGCGGGAATATAAAAAGATATGTAGGAGGATTTTCCTCTGATCAATATGGCTGAATTACTTTTAAATCTAAACTGCTAGTCAATGCTTGTACCCCCCCCTCGTTTTTTAGTGTAGTGTTAGTGAATAATTTGTGTGCGTGTCACACAGGAGACACAAACACAACAGCAGTACCCAAACATGGTCATTTCTGCAGTGAGAAAAAAAAAATCATCCACAGCAGACAGTGTCGGGTAGCGGTCGAGATTCGACCGTTCAGAACGAGAGTGAAACTTCCCTCACATTAACGCAGGATTAGGCTTGAGGCCGAGGGAGAGAAGGTGTAGATGAAAGCACAGTTTGCCAGACTCCCCTTTTCATCTCCACAAAGCAAAGTAGCAATGCGTGTGCCCTGCAGAAGTTCAGCGTTGGCTGCAGTTCACATCTAGCGATTTGGTCCAGTCTTTTTTTTTTTTGCAAAAATAAAAGCAGAAATAGCTGTTCTTTAGTGCCTGAACCATCTGCCAACAACCAAAACAAAACAAAAAAATCTCTGCTTCTCTCTCCGTTTCTCTCCCTCTCTCTTCCCCCCCCCCCCGTTTCTCTCTCTCTCCCTTTACTTTTTTTCCATCCCAGAGCAGAATTTGAATGGACCTCCTGGCTGTACGGGACACAGTTTGAAGTTTTTGGAGCCCCTGTTGTTGGGTGAGAGAGAAGCTGAGGGGACGGACAGTGAGCCGGCCCACCCCGACAGCAGCGTTTGCCCTCTGAGCGGCCCAACTCCGCCCAACAATGTTCTCATCGATGAAAAGGGAACTCCGTCCCGCGGTCCTCGCGCTCTCCCTGCTGGGACTCTTAGGAGCCCTCTTGGACGACGCCCATGGGTGTGCCGCAGAAGACACATGTCTGGAGCTGCTCTGCAACACGCCCCGCCGAGACGTCCCGGGACCCCCGTCGACCCGGCCCTTTTCTCGTGCACCAGAGGGGCTCTGGGGCGGTGCGCGGCCTGGCCCCAAAACTGACAAGAATCAGCCCACGGGCAAGAAGAGGAGTGAGAGACACGCAGGCAAAGTGACCACTGGACCTAAACCAGGTGAGGTTTCTCACTTCTGACTACATCCGTATCATTTAAACTTTTACCTGGCTTGAGTGTTGCTGCTCAGTAAAGTCTCATCACTGCATCAGCGTTCAAAAATCGTGTTGTATGTCAATACATTTTAATATTATTAATAGGAATATTATTATGAGCTATGCACTGGATAATGCATTTATAAAGGGAGTGTTTTAGCGCTTTTTGTTGTTATGATATTGATAAAGAGCCAAAAGAATTAGCAAATGTGAAGCGTATTGCTTTCTGACTGTGCAGTACTCTGGCCACCAGGGGGAAGCACTAGGACTATACCAGGGAAATTAAATTAAGCGCTCTTTACTTAGCTTTAAAAAAATAAAATAAAATAAAAGGTACTCATATATTCTCTTAAGGATCAGGTGAACAAAAACATCGACACTGTTCATAGAAGGGCAAGAGGAAAATAAGTGGCAGGGCACTTTTTTCAGTTGAGTTATTTCGGTGTATCCTTTAATGCCTGTTTCTATCACAGACATGTTAGAACTTTTTGTGATGTACGGATCAGAAAACGCAGGTTCTGGCTTGGGAAAAAAACATAAAAACCCTTAAAAGAAGCATTAGTCCAATTGTCATTCTCGTCCTGCCAAAGCTAGTACTAATAAGTAAAAATATCTTTCTTTTAAATAGCTTTTCTTTGTCAGAGGAAAGGACGTTCCGTGCTTTAAATCGTGATGACTGAATAAGACACGTAGAATTCACATGGTGACGTCAAGCGTAGAGCAATCTGGGGGCTTGAGGTTAGCGCACTGGGACTGGGACGGCATGATGGGAATCGGGGGGGGGCGGGACGTGGGGTGTGGGTAAGGAGGGAATAGACAGGAAATGCTTGGCCGTGAGTGACGCGTGTGCTTCCAATCCAGCCTACCGTGGGGGTATCCACGCAGCCTTCGTCTGGAGATCAGCGAAACAGTCTTTCCTGGTATGGGAAATCTGGTGTTTCCCAGTGTGAGACTAAGCTCGATGAGACACTTTCTCGTGAACAACTTCCCGTTGCTAAGGGACTCCGGTCTGGGGGGGGGGGGGGGGGGGGGGGGGGGGGGGGGGGGGGGGGGGGGGGGG
>JAOYSI010003544.1:0-18848 GCA_025775065.1 Hiodon alosoides
ACCAAAATTTTTTCATTTAACCTGCTACTGGTAACCCCCCCCCCCCCCCCCCCATCAACTACTTCCTGCTGCTGTTTACTGCAAGGTTATCAGCATTCGCTGCTGACAGGTGCCCTGGGTTGAGCTCACTTGTTTTTACAGCACTCAATGTTTTGCATTCGATTTGGCAGCAGACTCATGCAGCCACATGGACGAAAACATTCTGGAAAGTACCGCTGACTTACTGATATCACTGAAACATTTATTTTTATTTTTTTTGTAACTCTTTTCTCCTACCCTTATTTTTCACAGATGTCGGTGATTGTTCTTTTCGAAAAACACGTGTGCCCCATAAATATACGCACAAACAAAAAACATGGAAAAAGTTTCGGATAACATTTATTTATGTCCACCAAAATGACTTTCGGAATACTAAGGCAAATCTCTTCGGTCTTAAACAAATGTATAAAAGTTATCAGTACGACTTCAAAGGAGAACAAGCCCTCGCTTTAACAGACAATGGCATGTTCTTAACATTCAAATTAAGGTAAATGGGTAAACGCCACCGAGCTGGTAGAGAGAGAATTTATCAGTTAACAAGTTTTGCAAATGAAGTGCTGCTTTTGTTGCTCAGTCCAGGTAAATGTAACTTGAGGTTTGAGAGGCATCTTGAGTTTGACTTTGAATGACCTGGACTAGTCTGTGTAGACAAACTGACTTTAAGAAGCAGTATCATTTCCCACAGGAAAAACAAAACTGAATGACACATGCAAAACTGTAACATGTCTTTGTACTTGGTGTTGATCAACGGTTTTTCTTATTTCTGCTGAATAGTGAGATGATGTCATTGAAATAAAATCGGAGTAATAAAACCCGTGTCTGTCGGGCTGGGTTTCTGTTGAGCTGGTTCAGCTAGACATTTCTTTGGATTGGTTTAATTGGTGCTCTAATTATGCAGTTTTCTGTGGCCTCATTTTTTTTATTATTGTTGCAAGAATGGTATTTTAGATAGTCATACATAAGTGTGCTTAAGATGTATCCATGACACTACAGTTTATTCAGAAGTACAACAATAAGTATGTGATGGTGATTAGCGATCCGTACCAAATAGTTATAAATAAGGAGTGGAAGGACACTGTTAATTCTTCTCGTGGCTTTCCTGCAGGCAAACAGATCGTCTTGTCACCTGACAGTCACTAATTCCAGCCATTTAAGTGAAACGAAAATAAGGTAGGAGGCCAAGTGGTTGAAGGCACACACTTCCTGCGTGTGTTATGCTACTTGTAAAGTATAGGGCTAATATCATTGTCCCTCCCGTTAATGGTGTAATTATTAATTTTGCTTACGATTAACTTTAAAAGCATACTTTAACGTCAATGTTTTATTTCTTACGTTGAGCGGTTTAAGTGTATTCTCGCACTTATTATTTGATTCTGTGTTCAAGTCAAATGTTCTAACGTGCCATTATTCATAAATATGAATTAAACATCCGAATTTATTTTGGATCTGACATCTAATTTTATTTATTTACTTTATTCAGCACAAACAGAATTGTGCACTTGTGTGTGTGTGTTACTGTAAAGAATCATTCCACGCTAAGTTTTAAAAAGCAAAACGATATGTTGCCGTTGATTTTTACACGCATTGCAAGTCACAGGCTGACGCAGACCAGATGATATTTGTTGTTTTTTCCATGGTCATAAAACTTCAGCTGACTTAATTTGATCCTGTTAAAATGATCAAATGAAATATTGCTTGTATAGCTAACTTCGACAACTCATTATATTTTCATTTATACGGTAGTAATCGAATCTTTCTACTTTACCTAGGAATTCGGGAAATTCGAGGTTTAATGACTATGATTAAGATTATAGTAGACCCGTGGATGTAATACATACTAAATATTTTTTGGGCCGGGAAACGTACACACTCAGACACAGACGTTAGTTGCACACGCTATTACTGCCGATGTAAAACAAGAGAAATGGGTGAATCTAATAAAGAGTTAACGTCTCCTTAGAGACCGAAAATGGAAGTATTTAATTACTTGGTTTCCTCGCCTCCTTCCTATTTCCTTCTCCTCAAGCTCTTTCCTTGTTTACCACATTTCTACTCCAGGCTCAATAACATGTCAATCATCGAGAACCTCCCCAATACGTTTGCTATTGGCCAAAGAGATTCCGCCTAGGCGCTTCAGCCATGGATCGGAAATTTTTGACCCAACCGTGGTACACACACCGTTAGCGTATTTTCGAAGGAAAAAGGAATTAACGTTGATGTATGCTCTACACCGTATGAGTAACAGATTAATTTCCAAAATGATTTTGAATGCCGCGTCACCACACTACCAATTTTATGCTAACCGTAAGGGCTAATCCTGCAAAATGAGCAGCAATCACATGCGTGGTTGAAACGCTGAATGTCGCAGTTTTACTCGGCTTTTGTGCACCGCAGTGACGTCCGTTATAGATGTGCATTATTTACTTATACTTATAATTTTTAAACTCAACCGAAGGGCAGAATTTAAGTTATTGTTGACTGATGTTACGACCTGAACCAGTTTTTCCAATAGACTGGGTCAATGTATTCTTATTTAGTATGAGACCAGGGCCCCGGTATGAATTATTTGTAAGGAGGTGAGTTTAATTCATGGAATGGAGCCCGTGTCTTATCGGAATGGATCGGCACTGCAGCAGTTTTATGCAACCCCTCAGAAAAGAAAACAAGTACGACAGGACTAACCTAGGCATGCCTACCACAGAATGATACAATGGCAACCCCTTACAAAGCAAGAAGCAAAAATATCAGTAGTGTGTGCATTTTTTTTAAGGTTGCTGCTGCAATGAAGGTGCAATTTAACTACACTGAGATTTTAAGCACATTTCTATATAATATATATATACACGCCTAAATAAGCATGTATCCCTTGTTTTTGTTATGTTGATAGTTTACATGCTAACTGACTTTCTGCCTGCAGTGCACCCCACCCTTCCTATTTAAGAATATGTCAGGGTTTTTCTCTGCTGCTTCAAAGCTGAAAGTAAAAATTATTTTAGTGTTTTTGTAATTTTTAAAGAGAAATTTTGGCTGGCAGACAGCTGTGATTACATGCCTTTAAAATTAATTGGTTTCAGCACTGTGGACCTGAAAGGCCTCTGTGAAATTGTCAATTCAAAACAAAAAAGGCCCCAAACATTGTTCTTGAAGATTGACTAGCTTTACTGAGTATACTGATCTTTCTGTAACGATGTACAAATCATTATTTAAGTGATAAAAAAGAAATGCTTGTGCTTGTTTTTAATTACGATTTACTGGCAGTAAGTGTAGAATGAGAGGATAAACATTGTATTCCATACTACTGGCAATTATGTCCCAGGGATTGTATGTCTATGATCACTCAGAGGAATCGAGTATTGGGGTGGAAATGCACGTTTTCCAGTGCTGTTCAAGTTCTGCCCAGAATGCCAATTCTTTTCTCTTTCGTAGCAGCGACTTCAAGATACAATTGTAGAGACACTGAAGATCTAAATAGATAATATGAGACGTGTTTAAATATGTCCAAGTCATGATTGTTCTTGGATATTGTCATACCGCTGGCAGGGAAGCCCCCCCCCCCCCCCATTAGTTAATTTACTATCTTGGAGACTGTCCATGTCACTCCTTACATTGCAGCAATTTAACAGCAAGAGCAGCCTGGTTAGCTAAGGCAGCGCCTGTGGCTTTCGACCAGCTCGTCTTCTGTCTGGAATAGATGGCCGCGATCCTTGTTGAATCTGAGAGGCACATCCCACACCCTGCTCATCTGCACGCACCAATGGGACGTGGCAGCGCGGAGAGAAACTCCATCCCTACATAGCAAAACGGAACTGACTGACTGGCAAGTTCAAGTTTTCACTTAACGTTCATACCTGGCAATGCACCTCATATGCCTGACTGACCAACGGTGCCTGTGAGACCTTTAGTATTTGTGAGCATGTAATCCAGTGTGAAAGAAACCTAATTCAATTTTGCAGACAATACCACTTTGTTCTCAAGTGGGTGGATTACATTTTTGATTATAACTGTACAGATACTTTATAGATATAATGAGTGCGGTGCGTCACTCTCTGAGAGACCTATATTTGGAGTGCTGTTTGACTGCATCAGCTAATGAAACTGATTCCCAAATTGTTCCTCCGAGCGGCTTCTTCCTTGTTAGGCAGTTCCTCGCTCGAGTTGCAGAAACCCACGATGCCTGGCATAGCTGTGGGTGCTGCAGTGAAGTGGAAATAGGACTGCACTCAAAACGTCTATAAATAAAATAATGTATCCTTGATACCTCGGTTGTTTGGTCATACGATGGAAAACGGGGTTGACTTATATGGGTTTTCGAGTGGGGAGGAACCGGTTGGTGGGTGGGCATATTTGGAATGTCTCTTCATTAAGGAATTTGCGAAAATTATTAATTGCCCTCCGTGACACCATTCAGTGTTTGAACTTGCACTTGTCTTGAGCTTTCCCTCCATAAATAGACACAATACAAGGGACACGTGTCTATTTAAGGAAGTGCACATCTTAGTTCTAGCTCATCCATCTCCCTATTTGCAGTTACCCGTACACAGATTTATCATCCTTTAATAATCTGCTCAAGAAAATGCTCTTTAAAAAGTAATTAGGGTTTATCAGATTATAACACAAATGTAAGGCTGTAAAATGTTATTCCTTTCAATCCCTGTAAAGAATTGGCCCATTGGTAGTACTAGATGTATAGTTCTGCTTTGTGTCCATTAATCCTGACTTCTTCATTTCTTATCAAGGGTTTATTTAACAGATGCATTTGTGCGTCTATTTTGATTTCCCCTGAATTCTTTCACTTATTTAGGTTTATGTACATTAAAGACGTATTTACATTAAAGACTTAATTATGGTAAAATCTGAAGAAGGATGGTTTTAGGAATTGATTGGTTTTCTGGTTGGTATGAATCGTTTGGGCTTCAGCAGTTCTCTTATGCAGTGTAAAGTGCTTTTGTTTTCAGATGTTTAGAAAGGCAACATAAAATATTCAGACGCAGACTGCGGTTCAGGCACCCCTCCCCACCACCACCACATCAGTCCGCAAAGCAGTTCCCTATGATCGTTATTGTCTGTTAACAAATTAAACATGTACACCTAAGCCTTATGTACACAAAGTGTTGTTTGCTTAAAGCTGGATTAATTACGGGGGAGTGAAACACCCCATGATTCCAAACATTACTGTATATAGTAATATTTGAAATCTAAAAAATCTCATTCAGGCATGTCTTTGGCTTGCCCTAAGTGTGCTGGGCGTGGTGCCAGCAGAGAGTCAGTTGCTAGGAAACCGGGGGTACCGTGACTCCTCTCGGCCTTTCAGTGGGCTCATCGGGTGGAGCAGCTCATTTACCTGACGACTCCATCATAGACGGGACGCCCTGCCCCTTGAGCCCCTAAAGCTGTGCCTCTAGTTAGCAGTGCTGTCTCAGAAGAAAGCAGTGTAAAGTAATAGTATTACAAACTTAGTGTTTTTATTTTGACTGGGTGGTTACTATATATTTTTTTTTAGGCCTACTAATGAATAATAACCCCTTTGTCATGGAATTGTTTAAGAACGGACGTTTGCTAATTCGATGCGTTTTAGATGATCTATCGATAAAATTCCTTTCCCCTTTATGCTTACATAAATACCAGCAAAATCTGATCACTCCTGGAGATTTTAACCTTCAAGTTGGTCTTAGTTGTCCCAACCCAGGTAACTGGGATGTCTAAATCTCTTGATGGCCCACAGTAAACGTAAAATGTCCATTAAATACGTGTTTATGGAATTTGAATTGGACTAATGTTTCCCGCTTTACAGCTTTGCTGGTGCTTTCCTCACGCTTGTGACACAGGGTCAGCCTTGCTCAAAATCCCTGCAGTAGACTGAGTTTAGGAAGAATTGCACAAGAGTGCCCCATATTGTTGAATTGTAAATTAAAGATTTTTAAAAATGTATTGTTATTCAAATATGCACTTACGGGTTTAAAAAAAAAAAAAAAAAAAAGATTCTCATTTCTTATGTTTGACTTTTATTACATGCAGGTATTTTATTTTCTCCAGAAGGCCTGGTATTGTTGAGGGCCTCTGATTTTTGACAGTTGCTCATTAGTAGGCTGTGAACCCTGTGTCACAGACGAGGTGCGTTGTCTTACTTCTGGCTGGGAGCTAGGGAATCTGTGCTGATCAGCGTCATACCTTCTTATGGAGTAATAGCAATCAGCCTGTGGGCTTTACTTGTCCTTTGTTATTAGTCCTGATAAAGTCATGTTGTTAAAATATAGTAAAGCCAGCTTTGCAGTTTACCAGTACAGCTGGCATAGAGCCACTGCATTTCCTTTGACCGTTCCCTGTAGCTTGGACTCCAAACTGGTTGCAGTGCTCATTGTACATGCTAATTTTGAGGCCAGTGTGAAGTTTGTTGCACAAGAATAATTAAAACCCGGTCCTCCATTTGTCCCCTCCAGTGTGCCCTGAGAGATGCAAGAGGGCCTGCACTGAGTCTGGGGAGTGCTGCCATGCCCAGTGCCTGGGTAGCTGCACGGCGCCCAACAACGACACGGCCTGCGCCGCCTGCCTGCACTACTACCACGAGGGCCGCTGCGTGCCCGACTGCCCCCCGGGCACGTACAAGTTTGAAGGCTGGCGCTGTATCACTATGGACCTCTGCTCAAAGGTGCACCTGCCCAATGACTTTGACAGGTTCGTCATCCACGCCGGGGAATGCATGCTGGAATGTCCCCCGGGCTTCACACGCAACGAGACCCAAAGGTAGGTGGTGCTCCCAGTGACCCCTCACACATGGGAACATTGTCGTCTATCACCATTGTTTTACCAGCCAGATTTGCATAATCGTTTTTATATGAAAATCAGACCTGCAATGCTGCTGCTTAGAAGGAAACCAAAAAAAAAAGAAGGATTTTCAGAGCCTTTCTGAATTCTTGAAATGTCCCCTGAAACCAAAAAAATCCATGTGAAGAAATAATTTTGGATCAGTCGTTAATAATAGCACATATTGAAGTGGTGTGGTAAACCTGAGTGGTGATGATTTTAGTGTTATAGACTATTGCTGACTGAGTTAAACACCCTGGAATGGAGAATGAAAACAAACGGGGGGGTGGAAATCCCTTGGGCAACCAAAATGCAAAGCCCGAACCAAACCTTAAAGTAGTAATTCCGTAAGCCTATTAAAAGGAATCTTAGAGACTGCATAGTAATATCGCCTTTTCGTGAGTAGGATATGACGTTTAAATCTATTGGAAGATATTTTAAGCCTATCAGTAAATGCAGATTAAGCGTAAGCACGTACACTACTTAGGAGACTGGCATAAACATAAATGAGTGAATGCGAATACCCCTGAATATATAAGCTATGTGGTTTCGGAGAATGTATAGATATTTTAACTTGCACCACAATACCGTTGTCAGTAACTTCAACATGCTTTGTCGCTAGTCCTTTGTCCCTGAATTTAAACCCACTTAATTCAGGAGATTAATGAGGTCTGAAAGGATTCTGTGCCGAAGGAGAAATTGTGACCTCTTAGCACAAACACAGCTAGGCAAAACAACTTACAAATGTCTTGGAATGTGGGAAGTTAGAGAGCCAGCCTTATCTAACCCAGGCTTGTTTTCACTCCAGAGTCTGCTCTTGGACTGTCCTTGACTGCTCCTTCCTGTCTCCCTCTCTCAGTATGTTCTGCAGTGCTTGTGATGGCCTGTGTGACAAGATATGTGATGAAAAGGTCATTGACTCCGTGGATGCCGCTCAGTCCCTCAAGGACTGCACAGTGATCAAAGGCAACCTGCAAATCAACATCCGCCGGGGCAGTAAGTACCATGGGCCTCGCTGCACAGGAGGAGAGTGTTCCGCTACTGTACAGATGCTAATGGCTTTAATGCTAGGCTCCCCTCACTGTACAGATGTTAAGGGCTGTAATGCATTACCCCACTCACTGTACAGATGCTAATGGCTTTAATGCTAGGCGCCCCTCACTGTACAGATGCTAAGGGCTGTAATGCATTACCCCACTCACTGGACAGATGCTAATGGCTGTAATGCTAGGCGCCCCTCACTGTACAGATGCTAAGGGCTGTAATGCATTACCCCACTCACTGTACAGATGCTAATGGCTGTAATGCTAGGTACTGCTCACTGTACAGATGCTAATGGCTGTAATGCTAGGTACTGCTCACTGTACAGATGCTAATGGCTGTAATGGTAGGTACTGCTCACTGTACAGATGCTAATGGCTGTAATGGTAGGCAACGCTCACTGTCCAGATGCTAATGGCTGTAATGCTAGGCGACGCTCGCTGTCCAGATGCTAATGGCTGTAACGCTAGGCGACGCTCACTGTCCAGATGCTAATGGTTGTAATGCTAGGCACTGCTGATTGTACATGACAATGGTAAATTTTAACTGTTCAAGTGATCAGTTTACTGTCTTTTAATTCTTTCCTAGATAACATAGCATCCGAGCTGGAGAGTTTTATGGGCCTGATCCAGACAGTGACGGGATATGTGAGGATTCGTCACTCTCACACTCTGGGTTCTCTGTCTTTCCTTAAGAGTCTCCGCTACATCAATGGAGAGGAGCTTCTAGATGGGTATGGCTGGACTTAAAAAATATCATTATATACCCTTTATGTTGTGGTGATTAAATACTGAATGATGCCCCTACTGCAGAGGGCTACAGAGACTTTATATATATCAAATCTGTTTTGTTTCCATGCTATGAAACAATTTAAAATAAAAAAATCTACTAAATGTGGTATTAAAACCTTAATTATAAGTCTTTGGTGATCACATGTATTTTGTTTACCTGTACTAAAAATGTGCACAAGCATTACTGGTGCACGCATCTGTCAGTTTCGTTTTTTTACTTACTACTTTAAGAAATAGATTATTACTACTATTTTTTAATCATTGGTAAAGTGATATTCTTTAAGAAGGGAATTAGTTTTTCTGAAGTCACATGGAAAGTCCTTTCCGGTTTTGCTCTGTCCTATGACTTTCCTATTGCGGTGTTAAGGCATTTTCGAGCGGAATTCCTTTTGTATAAGAGTTTAGGTGAGATTAGAAAAGTCTTTCTTTTTATATGCATTTGTGGCCTTAAAGGTTTCCAAAAACCGGAACTGATTTTCAGAAACCTATGATTAAAATTGAGTGGTGGTTTTGATATGTTGTGTATTGAAATTATATTCTAGAAGAGAAGGCAGTGTCTGTTTTCTAATGTCTCAGAACTGTTGAACAGAGAAGATGGGGGAAAATGTGCTAAAAAGTGCTCACTCCTCTCAGTCATTTCACATGCAAGTTTGTATATCTACTAAGTTGTGTCTCTTAACTGCATGGGAAGCCATAAATATGATTATGATGACAGAAGTGAACTGTGAACTGTAATTGTATAATCTTGAAGCTGAAAAATGTAATGCAAATGTAACGCAATCTCATGATTGCATTCCCAAACATTTTGTACAGTGTATAAACTTGCATGTAGCTAAAAATGTTGTAGTAATCATTTAACATTTATGAATGACGTCGTTTTGGGAGAATTTACACCTGCCTTCACGGCCCTTTCTAACACCTGTGGCCAGTCACAAATGGTTAATCTATCCACTAAGACTGTAATGTTCCCAAAGATGGCAGAGAGGGTCATGGGAAGGCCTTCTCTCCAGTAGTAGTTGTCTCTCCCAGGGTAGAGTTACATGCTGAAGAATTTTACTGATGGGGGAGGTGGAGGGAGCACATTCTTTACATTCTTGAGAGGATTCAGTGGAACGCGGTCCATTAAAGTTATAGTGCCCTGATCTGAATCTGACCCATTTTATTCATATTTTTTGTAGTTTTCAGCCTTAATTGGGGAAAGCCTGTATTTTACTTAATTGCATGAGGGTTATCTTATTTGGAGTATGAATAGCCCTATAAATCTAATTCTGTGTCAGCATGCACGATTTCAGTTTTTGTATTGTCTCCATTTCAGCATCCGGGCAGCTAGAAATGCTAGTATTATATATTATTTAAATTTCTCAATTCTTTCCCCTCCAGAATGTACGCTTTTTCTGCACTGGGTAACCAGCACCTCCAGTACCTCTGGGACTGGACTCAACACAATCTGACAATTAAGGCTGGAAAACTGTTTTTCCACCTCAACCCCAAACTGTGCATGTCAGAAATCCGCAAGATGTGGGAGAAGACGGGCATCGCTGAGAAGTTTGAAGAGGGAGATTTCCGTAACAATGGGGACAGGGCCAGCTGTGAGTGTAGAATCCTCTCCGACTGGGCAGCATCTCAGCTAAACCATGCTTCATTGTGTTACCAGTGTAAAACAGAAAAAAACCCTGAAAATGTTTTCTATATTCAATCAAACTACATATTCAGTTTGTAGACCTGACAAAACATAGCTGCATTTATTCTTGGCCAAATGTGAATGGCTTGTTATCAACACTGACCACTATAAACACAATGCAGTGTGCTAAAAATTGTGATCCGACCTTTAGACACAGCGGAAAACCGCAACACTATAACCCCTAACTGTAACTTGCTTAATCAGTAACCTCTTATCAAACACTCACTTACTCACTACTGCACTGGCCCTCATTCAGAATAGGCTCACCACCCCCCAAACACAATGAAAGGCACGCAGTAAAAACATCCTCTAAATATCCAGCTTATAGATTTCTTTTCAGCATTGAGAATTAAAACAAACTAGGCGCCATTTCCTAAAAAGTGCATCAGTCTCGCTTTTACATCATGACAATTATTTTTCACTAATTAATGCTGTGCATTATTTATCTTTTCCCTGAATGTTAAATTTAAATACTAAAATCCGGTTTAATCAAATTATATATTTGTATTGCGCACCAATGTTTAGAAGACAATAGCCTAAATAATTGGCATAACTCTGATTAAGTTGGAAACTCTTCTAGCGTTACACGTTTAACAGATGTCAATTTGAAGTTGAATTTAAGAATTGCACGGGTCTCACTTTGGTAATGGGACAGCTCCTTCTGATGTTTAAAATGGAATTTTTGTCAAACCAGCAGGGTGATGCTAAATAATTGAAATGCAAGTTTAAAAGTTCCGCTTGATTTATTTTCATCCTTTAAAATGTTTATGGACTCAAGGTGTTCTCATGGTATCTGCAAGGCAAGTTGATCTTGGGGAAAGGAAGTGATTAGATAACTACAGGTGACTGTAGTAGTACTTTGCAGCAAAACTTCACTAACAAGTTATTCCCTTGTTAGGTTTTGCTATAAGGAATACGTTTTAAAAACAAAAAAGAAATGGGTTACTGTAGGAATATCTTATTATTAGTGTGACCGCTCAAATGACCACTATATTCTGTCAGAAATAGCCACAGTAATCTGTAGTGTTGTACAGATCATTTAAGCTGGCCTTTATTTTTTTTTCCTATGCAGGTGAGATTCATATCTTCAAATTCAAGTCCAACACTACCAGCAGTAACAGGATCAAACTCACTTGGGAGCGCTACCGCCCCCCAGATTACAGGGACCTTATCAGCTTTATTGTGTACTACAAAGAAGCGTGAGTAATCTGTTTTACTGAGAAAAATGTGTCCGCGTTTCTAATGGTATAATTGAGTAGTCGAGGCTGACGGCCTATAATCATTAACATTTTTAACAGGATGTTCTGTTTTTGTTTTTTTCCATCCTCCATTTGGGTTCTTGTCTGGGCATCCTCATGCGTCGCAGACCGTTCCAAAACATCACTGAGTTTGATGGTCAGGATGGATGTGGGTCCAATAGCTGGAACATGGTGGACGTAGATCTACCCAAGGACAAGGACTCAGACCCAGGGGTTCTGCTGTCCCCCCTGAAGCCTTGGACTCAGTACGCCATCTTTGTAAAGGCTATCACCTTAGTTGTTGAGGACAAACACATCCTGGGAGCCAAGAGTGAGGTGGTCTATATCCGCACCAACCCTTCAGGTAACTTATTTTCAAGGTCCAAGCCAAATGGAAATGTATACGACTGTCTATTTATAAACATTAATAGTTAATGGCCATCATTTTTCTGCTGAAGACTCATTCGGCAGGGTAATTCCGGATTTAATAATGACGGGTACATTTAAGAATCTGGAAAAGTATTTTTGATGCATTATACAATATTTCATAGATTTTGACCAGAGTTTTCTTTTCACCTAATTGGCTGGAATTCCGTTTCATCCCTCAACGCACACATGCCAAAATATACATCTTAGAGTGTTGAGACTGCATCAGATTTGGCTCAGTACATTTTGAGGAAGGAAAATAAGGTCCAGACATAACCATGAGTGCTTTTTGGTTGACTTTGCCTTTACAGAGCCCTCTATGCCCTTGGACGCCCGTTCCTACTCCAACTCTTCCTCAAAGCTACTGGTGAAATGGTCTCCCCCCATCTCCCCCAATGGAAACCTCACTTATTATCTGGTCCGTTGGCAACAGCAGCCTGAAGATAAAGAGCTTTACATCCATAACTACTGCTCTAAAGGTACAACTCTTCCACACTGCTCTCAGCTTCTCACTGGATTAGATGTTTTTTTTGTTTTTTTTTTACTCCACAAATGAAGATCAAATTAAATCCTTTTTTATCTCATAAACAGAGCTAAAGATTCCAATCCGGATCTCTGCCACTGGAGTAGTTGATGTGGAGGATGACAATAAGCCCCCC
This sequence comes from Hiodon alosoides, assembly GCA_025775065.1. Taxonomy (NCBI): domain Eukaryota; kingdom Metazoa; phylum Chordata; class Actinopteri; order Hiodontiformes; family Hiodontidae; genus Hiodon; species Hiodon alosoides. Next base: position 12,677 of record JAOYSI010003544.1, read on the forward strand.
AAGTTGGATACTGGTGGGGGGGACAAGGGTCTATGTTGCCAATGCCCCAAGACTGTAGATGATTTGAGGGCAGAGGCAGAGGATGCCTCGTATCGCAAAGTGTTTGAGAACTTCCTGCACAACACCATCTTCACCCCCAGGTAAGATGCCATGGCCTTGCTCTATGTTGGCAATCGGGGACTCCAATAGATGGACAGGGTGATTACATTATTCCGTCTGTAATATTGTTAATTTACTATGAAGTAATTTACTTAATATTGGAAAATATCTGAGACTTTGACCGGGAGCTGGAAGTCAAGGTACTTTAGGTTTTGTTTCCCATGATGACACTGTATGCCGTCTTTAACTTTTCTGGAGGTTAAATCAGTTCTGGATACAAAGTTTGTCTGCATTTTAAAATTGAACCTCTTTTAGGATTAGCTCAGACTGCTTGTCACCTCGTTTACAGATGGCAGGCCAGTCTCTGGACTCTCGGTACCACTTGGTGCTGTGGAGACTGGAGATAGAGGGTTCAGTCTCCCTTACCTTTGTGCTATGTCCAGGCCGAAACTGTTTACGATTCTCTTGTCCGGATCCAAATTATTGTTTGCAAATTTAGGCAAATCAAGTATTTGAAAATGCCATGTCAAGCACTTTCCAGACTATAAGAGGGTAGAGCAGGTTTTAGCATTGATGTACATAATGCACTTAAATAGTTTTATCTATGTTTTCTTTAACCCTAAAAGGCACTCTTTCATACTGTCAAAGACAGCCCCTAGAGTTTACTTTAATTTACTTTAAAATGACCTCTTATAGTAATTGTAACTAGAGGAACATGTATATATGCCTTTAGTAATGTAATGCAAATTTGTATTTTCTGTTGGGGAAGCATGTACTAAAATAGTTTTTCCTTGGGAATTAAAATAACATTGAACCTCCACCCCCTTGCTTTCGTTCAGTATGTGCATGCCTTTCTCTGGCTGTTTGTCATAGTCTAGCTGTCTAGGAAAATGTAGTTGCCAGAAACCTGTCAGACCACTAAGAGGCACGTTTGTGTGTTCCTAGCCCTCCAACCAACAGAGGCAGCTTTATTGGAAACTGAGCACTTGAGGGAAGTGCCTACGAGTTTCTAAAAAGTTAAAAAGTTGAGGATTTTGAATGTGGTGGAGAGGGAGGGAGGGGATTGAAATGGGAAGAAATGTTTTCCATTCTGTCTCATCTCCCCACCCCTAAACACACTCCCTTTGTCAATGTCGATGTTTGGAGTGACTGGCTGCCAGGAAACGTACAGCTACGCCATCTGGAACCCTAATGAAACGAAAAGACGATTCCTTCCAGCCACCCTGCCGAAACTGAGGGAGACTGGCCGGAGTCCGGCCAGGGAGTGAAGCTACGTTGGGGTTGACCAATTTCGTCTCTCGAGGATCTTACTGAAAATCCTTACCTTTGCCCACAGCTGTTTGGTGTGTTGTCACCATGTTTGACTGACACCGAATCCTCCCATAGGCACATCAAGTGGAGTTTTATCTAGTAGTTCAAGGTTTGAATTAACCGGTTGGATTGTGATTTTGTAGCTTTTTTATTCCTTGAGATATTTGGCCAAAAAACCTTGTCTAGATGAAATATTAGTGTCGCGTGTATAATTGGTCGAAAAATGATGTCGGCCTATGCCAGCGCTAAATAAAGCCTCCGTAAGGCGCCAGGGGATAGGACATGAGCTGCCACAATCACTTGCTCTGGGATGGGGAGCTGGATGTACGCGAGTCCTTTCTGGTTCATCCGAGGACAGTCCTGCCTTCCAGAGGCCGTGCTTGCTCTCTGGCTCAGGATAAATAAAGCCTGTGCTTTGGTCGGCCTGAGGCTGTCCGTTCTCACACAGTGGCGGGTGCAGATGTGAACCCCTTCTGAGAGAGGCCGCCTGCGGTTGCTCCCCTGCGCTCCCCCGACCTGGGATTCCACGGGACGCCACAGCCGCGCTGGTCCGAGTCCTGGAGAAACGGACGCTTGTTCTGTTTAGCAGACTTTTCTCTTGGCCCTGGTTGAATGCCAGCATAGCCATCATTTGCCTTCAGTTTCTTCATTGAAATTTACAGCACACCGGTTCCCGTTTTTCGTTTTATTGTTATGGTCTGATGGCTCTAAGAAACCGAATACTGGAATAATTCAAAATTTAGTGCAGCCTCTTCTCCCTCAGCTTTGCATCACTGAAATTTCCTGTCGGTAACATTCTGACTGTGACATATGTCAGGGTACTAGGTCTTGGTTTATCTGCAAGTGTTTATATGTTTGATTTAATATTGATGAGATAATGACTGAGAGAGAATTCTGAAGGCCTTCAAATTTTACTGTGTCCAACTTTTCTTCAAATGATTTAACCCCGCTATCCTGAGACCCCGACCGAATTGACGCCTCTGAAATGCCGCTTAGTTGTATTTGTTTCAGCATGAAACCTTATCACTTATGATTTATGGAAGAAGGTGGTTTCTGTGTGCAACGACTTTTTCAGCTCATGTATCAAGAGCTTCTCTAACGAAGACTGACCACGGTGGCCACAGTGAGGAAAAACAAACCTGAGCTTTCTCCTTCACTGCTTATGATGGAAGACAGGGACACTCTCTCATCCAAGATCGCATTATTCAAGTGTCTATCTGTCAAAAGAAAAGCATGTAGTCATGAGTACTTTGCGAAAGGGCACGGCTGTATGTTTATGATAAACCACTCGTTTTAATCAACACACAAAATGTAAGAAACTGGTAAGTTGTGTAGCTGTAAATGAGTTGTAAGTTGGGTTGCTTATTGGTCTAAAACACATTGTTGGAGGTAATATGTAAATTCTGTGTGTTGAGTTGTGATTTATCATCTTTGGTGTAATTTGACCTCGTGACATCGCAGCTGTAGCCAAATTACTAACATAATAGAAGGGTTCAGCCTTTGGACCATTCCAGGTGTGCTTTGTAAAAAGTGCGAGTTTAATCAGTCTTCAGTCATCAAGCTGTTTAGATAGGTGTGTTTCTGGGAGCAGTCTGATTCTAAACCATCCTCTGACTTATTTTTCACCTACCCACTCCTTGCAGTCTGCCAGTAACATTTCATCACCCACTTCTGTTTGTAATTGTAAGGATATCAGCCATTATCACTCTTCCTTACGAAAGAACCATTTAACAAATATGTACCTATGTAGCTGTGTACCTACTTGAGGACCACCCCGTATTTTCTGTTGCATAAGGAATTTTTTATTTTTTTTTGCCAAAGTACGGAATGTTCCGTTTTTGGATGCCTTGACTAGTTTTAAGTAACATGTTTTGGTACATGCTCCAGATCATCTGGGTCATAGGGGTCATTGCGATCTTTGTAGTTTATGTGCTTAGTTTTTTCCCCTGGTGCCTTTACGTCTCACAATTGGCTTTAGATGCAAACATCCTTATCTCTTTGAGTTCTGAGCTTTTGTATATTTAGGTGATCTATAACACTTCAGGCTTTGAGACCTTTTGACTTCTATGTCGAATGACATGATTTCTCATCTACCCAAGGATTTCTAGTCTTAATTGATTACACAACTGTCAATGGTATTGAACAGAGGGCACAGTCAAGATTAAAACACGTAAGGAAGGAATTTTGTTTTTTCCCACACCCTGTGATCTCGTCTGTCCACGTAGATCTACAAGGCATAGCCAGCCAAGGAAACCCAGAAATGTTGTGATGTATTTAACCGTCATGTAATTTAGCACAATACTTTCCGCTAAATATTGAAGAACTCAATTTTTAATGGCTATCCATATCCTCAAAGTTTACCCCGCATCGTGATAAAACGGACATTGGCTATGCAAATTCGACAAACATTTTTACAAAAGTTATGTTCAATCAAAAGGCAACATCATACTTTGCTATAGTAAGATTACCTAAAAGGATTTTCCCTTTCAAATACGAAATATGAACCTTCACTAATGGGTTATTTCCCTTTAAGAAAATTAGAGCACTTGGGACCACAATCTTATAAAATCATGACAAATCTCTCTTTTCCTTGAGATATCTGAGCTGAGAAAACAAGGCTTATTACTGATTTTAAGATCTCCCTTCTGCTACTGTTTGTTTCTGGAAAAAGCAAAGTAAAAATCTACATAATGTTGTTTGTGTTGTAGTCACTCGCTTTGTGAGAAGTGATTGTTAGTGTTTTTGTGTGTGTGTTGGCTAGTCCAATCGCAGCCTGGTCCATTAGTTTTAGTGACTTGTGTTTGTGTGTGTTTTCTGTGTCATTATATCTCCACAGGAAGCACAAGTCTAGTGATTGGAGCTACATGGCTAGCCCCTTGATTAGTATCCGGCTGGAGCTAATCATTGCTGTGTACAGAGCTCTGCCTCAGCATAAACAACCATTATTATTTTCTATTAACGTCTTCTCTTTTTCGTGTGTTGGTACTGTAGCCATTCGGCACCTGAACCATCTAAAACGATAAATTTGCTATCTGCCGCGTTGCGTAAAATATGACTTGTGTTAACATCAGCACCTTGATGCTTGCCGACAGAAGTGGATGAAACATTGACATCCTTCTAAAGAAGGGTTACTCTGCCGGTGGTTTTTTGAGCTGCTTGGGGAGCTACGACAGCATCTTGGTAGCGTACCAGGCTAGGTTGCCGGTCTCGGCCACAGATGTCCTAAGCCCTAATGGGTGAGCTCCAGCTGATCATCAGGGCGCTCCTCAAACTCAAATGAGGTGCATAGATGTGATCCTAGTCACCCTGAGGCTCAAGGGCATCAACCACTAGGGTGACATGAGGTCGCTTGGTTACCAAGAACCTGCTCTGTTCTTTGGGCACATCTCCCATGCAGTTCTCTTGCCGGCTGTGATGGACATGGCTGCAGATCTCCTTTCAAGTTGAATTCTGCACAGCACAGAGCGGAGTCTCCACCCGCAGGTCTTGAACCTCAGTTTGTGGCTGCATTGATCAATAGGTTTGCCTTCTTGGAGGCAACACACTACCCCCTCTGGTTTTACATTAAAAGAGTCGCCTAATCTTTGGGTGTGGATTTATCATCAGTCAGTCGGCCGTCGGGTCCCCCGTATGCCAGGTATGCTTTACCTGGAAAAGATCAGGCAGAAGTGGGTCAGTGTTCGGCTATCCCAAGAAGGCTTAGTTTGAGTTCATGCTGCAGTTTCTGTGTAGCTATTTGTGGCAGCTGCCTGAGCACAGTCCGGAGCAAGGCACTATAACCGTCCAGCCTACAGCTGTGGGTTTGGCCCTTGAAAGTTTTCAGGCTTAGCCAACTAGGCCTTTTTGTAATGCTGATTGACACCCTGGAAAAATACTAGGCTTCAAGTGGGGGGTGTGCCAGCAGTGGTCAGTGGCATGAGATGAAGATCCCACCACTTGTCCAGTGGCTGTGACGCTGCAGTTCTTGCAAGACAATTTGATGATGCCCTCTACGCTGAAAGTGTACTTGGCAGCTATCTCCACTTGCCACGAGAAAGTGAACTTTTCTGGCTAGCCTGTTACTGTTTCAGGTAACCTTGGTTGTGATGATAATCCAACGTCAATCGCATTTATTTCATAAACGTAGTTGTGTTCCTCTTTACTGTCCTCACACATTCATCTGGATGGAACTTTTACTATTATTTTTTTTTTTTTGAATAAGGCGAAAGGATTTCTCTGTGATCAATGCTTACTGCTAGTGCTGAGTCCTGATCTTTACCACTGTCCCCTCTAACCTCCCTCAGGCCCCCGGACCGCCGTCGCAGGGACGTCTTTGGTGTGGCAAACAGCACCTTGCCACACAATGCGGGCAGGAACGCCACCGAGCCGGAGGGCAACGGCACGAGCCGGGAACTGGCAGAGCGGGAGTTCCCCTTCCACCAGGCGATGGTGAGCGGGAGGGAGTGGAGCGAGATCTTGGACCTGCAGTCCTTCACCGTGTACCGCATTGACATCCACGCCTGCAACCACGAGGTCAAGCACTGCAGCGCGGCTGCCTTCGTCTTCTCACGGACCAAACCGGCAGGTCAGTCACGAGATCCTCCGTACTGTCCTACATTCGGCCCTTTTGTGCAATGCGGCCCACGTGCGGGGAAGCTTACATCTAGCTCTGCAGTGGATCTAGCACATCACTAGCTCTGCAGTGCATCTAGCACATCACTAGCTCTGCAGTGCATCTAGCACATCACTAGCTCTGCAGTGCATCTAGCACATCACTAGCTCT
>JAOYSI010003544.1:25364-72475 GCA_025775065.1 Hiodon alosoides
CCAGAGAATTTCTCCTTCCAAGGCCAACTTCTGTTTGGACCGGGATAATGCGCAGTGTGTCACGAGCCTAGGCGTAAATGCTGACCCGCTGACCTCCGTCGGACGTGGAATTGTGCGATCGGCCAATTGTTAATACTGTATCACAAGACATGCTGGCTTCTCAAAGCCAAGCGAGAGCCTGGCCTATGCCATTTACACCGTGTTTTAAATAAAGACGGATGACATCATGACCTGCTGCTCAGCTGGCTGAGATGGCCCTTAGCGGTAAGCTGAAGCCCATAGAAGGGATGCCAGAGCTGGTGTGTTGAAGATGCCTGTCATTCCCAGGGATAGAGAGGTTAGCAAGGGGCAGATCAGGCTTTGCTCTTCGGCCCTCATTTGCCTGTTTACTTTTCATCCTCTCTGTGTACCCTGTAATTTTATACAGTTGGATGTTTTAATAGGGAGAGTTAAGAAGTGCATTCTTTGGAATCCTTATTTGAAACATATTTTTGGACATTCTGCTCTTGCATAAATCTAGGAACTAAACGTCCGTATATGCATTTTTTGTCTGAAACGTATTCAAAGCTGACTTTACCTTGAAGAATGTTATGGAGACACAAACCCCTGTTTCTATGGTAGCTTCCTGATAAGTGCTCTGTCTCCTGGACCCTGTTGCTTGTGTTTCGGGAGGGAAGCAAGCCAATCTGAAACGCAGAGATGGAGCATGTGTTAAACGCACTCTTGGTTTCTTCACTTTTAATGAGCCAGTGGAGAATTTCTGAGGGCTGCCGAAATCAATCCTGCCGTTTTGAGGATCACAAGGGGGCGTGAGAGGGAAGCAGAGGAGGAAAGCGGTGCATGCTGTGGACTTTTTTAACTGTGGAGACTCCTGCTATGGAGATGTTAACATGTTAAAAAGGAAATCCCTCTTGGGAATTCACATTTTAATATAGATTTAACATCTGTCACTAAATGCGGATGGAGAGAAACCCTATGGTTGATATATCAATAGTAACTATAGATATGGATATTACATTTTACATTCCGATTATGACACTTCCAGAATGTATGTGGAATGTGTGTTTTGGGGGAAGGCAGGCACTCACAAGGGGTTTATTGCAGTTTATTTTCTGATTTCACATCAGCAAGCGCACAGCCACAGATGGCCCGGTGTGAATTTGCACTGGTGAACGCCAGCCAGACAGGTTACTCGAGAGTGCAGGCGCGGGTCCAAGCATTACAGTAATTTTCGCAAGAGGTCTTGGAGCGTGGTGTAGTCGTCCGAATGTAAACCTAATACGCTCAGCGCTGCGCTGAAAAACAAGTCCGCCCAATGCCCTTAATGGGCTAAGCTTTAAAAGGAGAAGCACCGGATTGACGTAAGCCGCGTGCTCTGGAATGTCTTGCCCACAAGCCCTCTCTGCAGTGGGGGACGGGGGACATATGGTACTCCCTGCCAGCCTGCTCTGCTGGTCGCTCCATCCTGGGAGGGATCAGGTGAGCGGTTTAGGGAAGGGGATCCACCAGGGCAAGTGCTGATGTGTGTGTGTGTGTGTGTGTGTGTGTGTGTGTGTGTGTATATATATATATATATTATTTATATATATATTATATATTATTTCAGTAGGCTTAAAACTCCCAGACTATTCTTGGCTTGTTTGTGTATAATTAAAGATGCAGGGGGTACCAGGCCACACCACACTCCGTTGTTTTCTCGGGTTTCTGGGGTCAGCGGCTTGGCGCGAAACTTACACACGTATTGCCGTCGTTATTCGTGCGTTATTTCCAGTTTCAGCGTATGTATATATTTTCGTTATCAGCATGGAGAGTGTTGATGATGTATGTATACATAAACTATTGACCTATGTTTATTTTAAATTTTTTTGTATTTGTAGGGAACACTGCCACCTGTAGACAAGACTATGTACTTGAAACAAGAATTTATTTTTTTTTTTTTGTATTTTAAGATAAAATATTAAATGAAACTTAATTATTGCATTGACATTAAAAGTGACTGCTTTGTAATTCTGTTGACCACCCCTCCTTCCCACCTGAAGCCTGCTCTGACCTTACTGGTCTCTGTCCCTGGTCCGTGTCTTAGGTTCGAGTTGATGCGTATGTGCTGGCAGTATAACCCAAAGATGCGGCCCTCCTTCTTGGAGATCATCAACAGCATCAAGGAGGAGCTGGAGCACCCTTTCCAGGAGATGAGCTTCTACTACAGTGAGGAGAACAAGCCTCCGGACACCGAGGAGCTGGACATGGAGGCAGAGCACATGGAGAACGTGCCCCTGGACCCCGCCTCCAGTCGCCAGCCTATCGTCACTCCATCTCAGGGGGGCCCGGGAAGCCAGATCCCCACTCCTCAGCTAGGGCCCCTGGCACAAGGCTTAGTGGTGCAGTCGGGACCTCCCCCTCCCGCTGCCCCCGCCCCTGCCCCGTCCCCCAGTGCCGCCTCCTGCTCCTCGGGCCTGGCCTCAGACAAGCACTCAGGACAAGCGGCGGCCAACGGGCCCGTGGTGGTGCTGCGACCCTCCTTCGAAGAGACGCAGCCTTATGCACACATGAACGGGGGGCGTAAAAACGAGCGAGCCTTACCACTGCCCCAGTCGTCTGCCTGCTGATCCCGTGTCCGCAGTTCATCCAGAACTTACAGGGCCATACATAGCTCCTTCCCTTTGCTTTCGTTTGTGTGTCAGTTTCTTTCCTTTCCTTATCAGAACGGAGAGCAGGACCCTTTTTTAAGTAAATACTAAAGTTTATATTCTGCTGTACCTCAGTGGATTGTTTTTCATGTTTTTATTATACTATAATGAGGATTGATAAAACCGAATGATAAAATGGAAGAACGACAACCTGCTGTTGCTGCAAAAATAGAGATGGGATTAGCAACTGAAAATAGCGTTAAGAAACTTTTTTTTTTCTCCTCTCTCTCTCCAAAACTCAGAACTGTTTTGTACCTTTTTCTTACTTTTTAAATTTCCAAGTTGGGGATAAGAGTAGTAGAGGCGTAACATCCTCCCTTCCCCATTAGTAGTTTGGGGCAGTTGAGCATATCTGCCAGCCAAAACAACAGAAAAGCACTTTTTATATGAGGTTTATGGACAAGGCAGCGTTTGTGTGTTTTGTCTTTGAGCGTTGTTTTTCCGTAGACTTTAACACACACGCGTTCTTCTCTACCGAAGGGTTGACTCCTCTTCCCACCTCTCTCCACTCTTTACCTCTTCATTCTGCTATCGTGCGACTCTTACCATGCCCATGGTGGGCGGGAAGGTTCTGGGCTCAAATTACCCCCTCGTTGTTGGTCCCCCGTGTGCAGACCTCGCAGCTGAGGGCCTTCGTTTTGACGCACCGCTTCCTTCATCTGCTTCAGGGGTGTGAACGAAGGGGCAGAGCTCTCTTTCAAATCTGCCAAAATTTTGCCAAGATTGAACATTTAATGTTCATTGTTTTTTCTTTATTAGACATGGTAGCAGGGTACCCTTAACACTCCATACATGTTGCCCTGATATTTAAATATTTTAGCTTTCAATCGACCCAATGAAGGATTCCTCCTCCCCCCCACCCCATATGAATCTTGGTTTTGATCAAAGGTTTGTCTTGGGTATACATTCTTCATGTCATCGATGGAATGAACAGCTAAACGAAAAGAACTCGGGCCCCAAAAGACGCAAACAGAAAAATGCAACAGTAACTGAAAGAATATTTGAGAAAGTATGGTCTCAATGAACAAGTAACCAGAAAGAAAAGAACAATTTAACTTAACTCCACCGTGTGGTTTGCTAAAAACAAACGAGGCATTGTGTACAGCAGGTATTTTTTTAGACTTGTCATTAGTTTCTATACAATCCAGACATTTCTATAAGGGTCTTACAGTTGTATGTCAGACCGTGGAACATTTACGACACATCATTTGTTTGTCACTTTTATAACTTTTTTAAGGTTCATATGTTCATCTATATGTCTGTACAGAAAAAGCTGCTATTTCTTTTTTCTTTTGATGTTTTATATAAATATATATAAAATCTCCATCCTTCAGGTTTAATCTTTTACAGTTTCCACTGCAGTCCATTTTCGTATGCTTTATACTCTAGCAAAAAAAGGTTTTCATTTGAAATTTTTTCCTTCTCTCATAAAGTTTATCTATTGCCACATATTGTCCAATGCCTTCTATTTTTTTAAGGGATGTATTATTATTATTATTATTATTATTATTTAATTCTGTGGACACCTTGGCTCCTTGTGTGAGTGTGTAATTAGCACCCTTGTACCCGTTGTCTAGCACTGCGCCTGGCATCGCCTTTCTTGGCGCTACTCAATCTCAGGTCAAAGTAAAAGTTTTACTTTTTCCGTACATTCTGTTGTGCTCCACTAGTTTCACCCGTCAGTTTTGCAAAGTCCATCCGTGCCCCCTGCCCACCTCACAGTAAATTCTACAGTATACCCCTTTCCTCCCTCTTCGGTTCTATCAGGACTGACTCATCTATATAAATTAGCTAATACGTTTTCCTTTCCTTTTATCAATGTTATCGCCATTAAACGAAAATGTTTCTTTCTGATAAAAAAAAATAAAATTTAAGTTTAGCAGCAACGACGGTGGTAACTGGAACAAATTAAGCATATCTTTCCAGCAGTTATACTACGAAATAAATAACAACATAATGAGTATCTGGATTCCATCTCTGGTAATTTGCTAAATAATAAGTCAAGCTCCATGAAATCCAGAGTTTTCAGTTTGACATAAATTCAAAAGGTTTTGTTATTTAACTAACAGAAAAGCAAAAAGGGTAGGGATTTTCCTTTTTCTCGTCTCATGGTTTGCCATGTCGGATTTCTTTACTCTTTGATATGTTTGAATCAGTATATTCCCCATAACTCTATATGGATCTCATAAAACCAAAAAAAAAAAAAAAACTTGTTGGTTTTATCAGCGGGGGTCTTTTTTCCTTCAAACATCTACCTCACTTTTATTCATTCACACATACACACTTATATGTATGTGTATATAAGAAAATACATCTCACGTTTTCTCATTAACCTTAGGACAGTAATGCTGTCCTGAATCTGGGTGAACCTCTGACACTTCAAACCACAAACTCTACATACTTGTGGAGTGGAGAGCGGATGTCATATTATAACTTTTAATGGGCAAATTTAAATGGTTACTTTCCTGACCCAGCTTGTTTATTTGCTTGCTTTATGTTGACGTTACAGATCTGAGATGAAAGAATAAACACACTTGTTACTTGCTCGATAACGATGAGGAAGTGCAATCAAAATTGTCACATGTTACCTATGCTGTAAAGATTCCCATCTTAAGAGCACTATTGATTTGACCACAGGTGATACGTAATGCTCTTTGTGTTCAGTGTCCACAAAAGACATCTCCTCTCCAGTCTGCTGCACATACTGGTTTCCACAACCAGAGATCCTCAGATTATACCGCTGGCTATGAGGGTTTAACTATAACTGTTTATTATATATTATTGTGTTTAAGTGGGGCTGATAGAACTTCATGGGAAATATTAAAAACATTGGAGACCATCTATGACTATGTATGCATTTCAGTGCTGTTGTTATGTATATTGACAAGACAGTTGGATGTTTATGTAACCTTAGCTTTGGAAAACTAAACCACTACTGACATTAATTAAAATAAAGTAAAAACACAATGGTATTGATTTCAGATTTTATAATCAGTTTTTGCTAAAGTAAATTCACCATTGCAGTGGCTCCTAGTTGTATCTACTCCAGAATATTCCGGATTATTTAACTGAATGGAGTATTTAATGAGTGTGAGACTGAATGGAAGTGTTCTGAAAAGAATATCGTGCTGGTTCCAGTGGGTTCCATGTTGTGCTGCCAATAGGACATGTGCTCCTATCACTGTGGAACATAACTGAACATTGAATGGAGAGCTTTTGAATTCCTTTGAATGCAAGCGCAAATGTCCGTAAATCCGTTCCCTGCCATTTAATGCTGAATTAAGATTTTTTCCCCTTCTTGAGTCTATTAAGTGGTTTGGTCCCAAAGCTAGAGTTACAATGATCTGAGGTTTGTCCCGTAAGCAGAGGTGTTGTCTTAGCTTTACGGCATCAGATAAATTTGACTTTTTGGAGGGTTGAGTTAAAAAACGACAATTACCAGCAACGATGTAGTCTTGAAAAGCAAAATGATTAGAGAGGCTGCAGTCAGACGGAAGTCAGAAGCAACACCTCTGTATTGCTGAGCCACCCGGCAGCTTGTGTTGGTTGGGACAGGATGGGTAGAAGGCTCTGTGCCACATCACTAGTTTCCCGCATTCTCTTGCACTGCCTCAAGCTGTGTTAAGTGCCAGCGAACGAGCTGTAGAAGCTGCCCGCTCTCTACAACCAGTGAAAGGGCTTGTAGTGAAACACAGACCATCATTCCTCTGCTCGCCCATCATTCCTCCATTGATTACTGCTGTCTGCCTTGAGCAGATCTCTCTGGGCTCCTTCCGTGTGCGGTTCTCCGCCCATGCAAATTGTAGTCTTCCTACTTCACACAATTATTATTTTTTTTTTGTTTTTTTTTGTTTGGGGGGTGTGCATATGATCCCACAGACAGCCCTGTTTTTTATAATGATTTTTTTTATGGCCTCTTTTCATGAGAGGGGTTGGGGGTCTCCTGGCTCCTCTGTTTGTTCTGCTGCTGACAATGTTGCTGCTTAAAAGAATGTTCTGATGCATAGGCCAAAATGCTCGAGTAGAATGGTATTAGTCCGTATGACGGAGGGGTGGTTATTGGTGCCATCGTGTCAGAAAGGCCAGATTTATATCCGAACTATATGAAAGTTTTGAAGTGTGGTTTGGTAGAGCTTCTAAAACCCAGAGTCGTAAAAGACATTTTTTAATCCAGAGATTGGGTAGAGGGATTGAAAGAGGTTTGTGGTCCAAATCTGAAGAACCTGGAAGTTCTAAAGTAAGGCACTTAATAAAATTTTTTGCAGACAGTGATGTCCAGGTATTGAAATGGAGGATGGCAATTGAAAGTGGGTAGATTGAGTGGCACATTGCTGGATATATTAATTTAGCTTTTTGTGTGGTACTTATTTTTCAAAAATCCAAATCAGCGTTCTACTTAGGCCTTGTGCTTGTGTTGCGTATGTATATGGGTGCAAGTGTATCACATTTAGGTGTAGTGTGTCAACTTTCAATGTCTTTAATAAAAAAAAAGGATATCAGTGCTATTTATTTCCTCCCCCCCTGTTCACAGTGATAAATTGGACGTGAGTCTTGGCTTGTCCCGAAGTGAATGTCAGTTTACATTAAATGCTGCCGGATGTTCCTTATGTTTTTACAGTTTTTCTTCAACACATGCATATACACACACCAACATAAATAGGGCAGAAATGTCTATTAGATTACGGGTAGTCACATGACTGAGAAAAAAAGTAGAACTCAAAGTTTACAAAACCTTTTTTGGCTGGGTGCATTGCTAGTATTCTTTTGTCTTTTCAAATCCTGGAGGTGGCATGAATCATACATGGATCCGTTTATCATCATTTACTTCATTTTGTATGTAAACCTCAGGTTTAAAGAAGTTCAATGAATTAATGAAGTTTCAGTAACAAACTTTAGGTACTTGAGGTTTAAAGATATAATTTCCAGGCACTTTTTTTCCTCCTTCCCACTTGGCATTCCTATATGCTTCAAAAGGGGCCTTGATCTACTGAAACTGGCTTAACTTTTTACCTTTATTTGCAAAACATTTAACTTTTTGTCTCATTAAATGGAAATTATTTGCTTAAATGGTCAACAGGCTAGTAATGTTTCTTGAAATTTCTGTATCTGACAGCCCCTGGATATTTTACATCCCTAGTTCACGTGGGATCAAATTTACATGTAATTTTTAAAATGTATTTCATAGAGAACATATTTTCTTATCTTGCATTTTTTATTATTTCTGAATGGAAAAATGGGATATAAGCCTTGCAGTGAATGTTGGTTTTTTTCAAGAATCTGTGCATCTGTCTATAGCTTTTCATTGGCTGGTGAAATATCCAATAGTATGACAGCTGTCTTTGTTGATTCATCATGACATGCTGTTGGAGCTTTGAAATTTAAGACATATTTATAATCTGTAGCAAAATGTTTAATACCTTCTACAGTTTAAACAAACTTCACTCTATTTACCCAGATCTCATTTGGTGGAAGGGAAATCACGGTTGGCTGCCAAATTTCTTGCTTCAGTTTTGATTAGGTAACTAGGTTAAGATTAAGTATATCCATGAGCAGGTGCCTGTGAAGCATACATCAATGTAAATATCGCAATCTATTAAAATGGCCACAAAGATATTGTGTGTGGTATACCAACGTGTCGAGCAGTGAGGACCAGTGGTGAAATTGCAAGGAAATACAGTGGGGAAATGAAACGCTGACCTTTCTGATTAAGCCATTGAAGGGGAAATAGTTTTTCACCATTATGTTTAGCTTTTGTCAACCTGACATGAGGTCAGAATGGAGCGGAGGACTACTCTTTCTCTTCACCCAATCCCATACCTTAAATGTAGAGTGAAAGAAAAGCCTTGCTGATTTACATTACTGGACACCCTAAATAAGTTGGACATATCAAACCTAATTTGTCATGTGTTTAATCTTTTTTGCTTGCTTGCAGCATATTGCAGTTCTCATTTGCAGGTTAAAGTTTTGAAGTATATTTTGATATTACCAAATTAATTTAATATTTGCCTCAATTTTACCACTGGAAAGCACTATAGAACGGATATTGAAAACCGTGCTTATTTCAGTTTTCTTGCTTAAAATAAGATGGCCAAGAATTTTCTGTGTGTAATTTATGCATACAGATACCTGTGTTCACATGTAGACTGAGGTGGTCGTTTTGTATATTTTGTTGTAAGAATTGATTCCTGTTATCGTTATATCCTGAATTAACCTTATGGGGAAAATAAACTGTATTTTGAATGTCTGAAGCAGAGAAAAAATTTAGTTTCTCTTTTTCTTGCTTTTTGTTGTAGTTCAGGTACTTGGAGTTTTGAGTTAAATTTAAAGCAAACCTTTATGCAATTATTATTATTATTATCTGTACATTTATTTCAATTTGTTTGTTTATGCTGAAATGAGCTTTCCAAAGAAAATGTATAGTAACACCTTTTACATTGCAAAATGAAGTAAACATCCATATCACAATGATATGATTTGAAAGATTCAACCTTGTAACACATCAAATTTGAATATGTAAACAGAAAGCTTAAATACTCACTGTGGATTTTCCCCATGAGAAATGACTCCATTTTAATAAATTGTAACTCCTGATGTCCCTTAAATAAATAGCTTCATGCTTCAAGCTCCTGTTGCCTTTGTGGAGGAGACTCTGTAGCAACTGGCTGTTGCTCCAAACAGCAAAAAAAATATACTTGTATTTATTGTTTGTAATTTGAAAAAATTAAAGGTTTCACTGTACATACTAGCCCAATAAATCTTTGATTGTATGTGATCTTATACACACAATATCATTAAGAAATTGTATATTACCATACTACATCATTACCATATTTTTAACACATACCATAGCTAGAAAGTGATCGCAGATTTTGCAGATGCGGGCAACTGAGGTCCAGAACATTTTTGCCAAGTTGATTAGTAAAGGATGTGCAAATCATATTATATACTTTTATAACATTTATTAATAAGAAAATGGGACACGAGAGTTTTGAGGTGCTAAAATTCTGTTTAAAGTTAAGTGTTCAAATTCATAACGGGTGTTGACGACAAACAAGGCACAAAATACTGCAATGTGTACTCTAAAGCGTTGCATTTTTTTCAAAAGCGTGATCCACTGCATTTTACATTAGCCTATTAAATATGTGAAGGTGACTAAGAATGTGTAATTTACCAGCGCTTTACTGTTATGTAATAGTTTAATTGTGGAACCAGTGAACAAGGATTTGCTTTAAACTTCATTGACACTGAAATTACTTCACATATAATTTAGATGATTATGTATTATGAACAAATTGTTTTCCCTTTATATTTTTCTTCATTTTAATAGCATGAAATTTAAAGCTGAACTCAAGTTACGTTATTGTTTTCAATTTAAATTCAAATAGGCATTCTGAAAATCCAGTTTAAGATACCTTAAATCTAGTTTGATCTATTGGAAAACATTTTTAATGCTTCTTTCACCTATTTAGTTGTTAGAGTAAAAGTGACTTTGGTTTACCACCAATCATATAATAAACCTATAACCCTGTGTCGAATTAACCTCCTGTACCAAAATGGGATGTTACTATTTACAGTTTCATAAGTATCTAGAAAAAGCTATATACCACGAGCTTCCATGTGTATTACATTTAGCAATTCATTTTAAGAGCAATGTACAAAGGTGCTGTAGTTTAGCGGTTAATTTAAGAAGTTTTAAGAAACTGGGGTACCTTGCCCTAATGACAACTACTGTGAGAAGGTATAAAGACTAATGCGGCATAGGAGAAACATGATCTCAATAAACATGTATAACTTACACATGAAATCATCATAATCTAAGGCTAAACATGCACAATACCCGTACACAACAAGTGTAACCTAATCTAAGCATCAATAATGACAATGTGAGCTCCCTGGGGGGTATTAAGCCAAGGTCTCATATCCTCTTATATAGTTTTCCTTAATGATTAGTAATACAGTTATAATGACTAATGACTTTGATTACTAATGTTAATTTGATAAGTGGATATTGTGATCTGGTATTTTATGAATAGGAGCAAAGAAGGGTAAAATCGTTGCATTTACAGGCTCTTTACGCTTGGGGGAGACATTTAATTAAATACGACAAAAAAAGCCGCCCAAAAGACACCCCCCCCTTCTCCCGAATTTCTCCTTAGTCCTTCGAACAACGCACTTGTCAGTATTGCCACACCTCAAAACACTGAACAGCACGCTCTTGCTCATGTCATCGGGCTTAGCTTTATTGTGTATCTACAGTAAATACGACATTTGAAAGTTATTTTTAAGTACTCTATTTAGGACAAAATAAAAATGTTGCAATTTAAGAAAACATTCGAGAACGAAAAACTCCAGCTGCAAGAGTTGAACCATAGACTAGGACAATACCTGTCCAACGCGAAGCAGTTGGAGCAAGAAAATGATGTTCTTATGTCGGAGATACACACAATCAGACAGGAGAAAGTGGTTGAATGGGAGAACCAATATTTGGCGGAATTAAGGGAACTTAGGAGAGTGGTGGATCAGCTATCTTTTGAGAAGTCCAAAGCAGAAGTAGAAAGAGATCATTTGTGGCGAGAATTCCAAATGCTTCAAACGCTGTGCAGCGAAGAGTCTGCAGTCTGCAAAAATGTTGGCGAGGAGCTTAAATGCTGCAAAACGCAGCTACAACAAGCCCACATGAAAAACTCGACTCTAGAAGATCGTTTGTTTCAGCTGGAGAACGAATGCAAGCATCTTGAAGATGTGCACAAGCAAGAAATGGACCAGCTCAGGGATCAGGTTCATTCCCGAGCAATCTCGGTGGTAACGAGAACGTATCAGGGTCCTATAACGGTCACAATGGAAGACCTTGGGGAATACGCACAAAATCTATCCGAAAGTTGGATGGAAACATTCGAGATGTATAACAAGAGGGTTGAAGAGCTCGAAGAATCTATTAAAGAAGACGAGTTTAAACTGGAGGATCTCCAACGAGAGAAAATGCATTATGCTTCGGAGTTGAAAAAACTTCGCTTGGAGGCTGAGAAACAAAACCAGTTACAGGTGCATCTTGAGGAGCAACTTATTAACCTTCAGGATAGATGCCATATGGAACTCGACCAATACCAGGTGCGTTACTGTTCCTACAAGATGCGTCTCCCGCTACAGTCTGCTTAGTGTCTTTTATTTGTGCTTACCGATTCGGTGCGAAGTTTGACGTCTATTTAACATTTTTATTTCTTACCGTCTACGTTTTGTATTGCTTGAATCTCATCCATGTAAAAAATCTGTTTTACAAAAACAGTGTAGTATAGAAATATGAATGAATGTTACAGTTGTGTAACAAGCATGTTACTTTGCTTCTTATCTGACTGCCTGTTTTGTGTTGTACGGTACCACGCCCACGGTCACCAAAACATTAAGTAGCAACAGGGACTATTGTGGCACTATGGGCTGCATTCTCCATTTTGTTTTCTCCTTATATTCTTTTTGTTGTAATAAAAAGTGCCTGATTTATACGCACAATAATATAACATAAATTGAGGAAGTTTTGTGTTTATGGAGGATTAGCCTACTCTCAAACCTGAAAATCCCTTTGTATATGCAAATGAAATATTTTGATTCAAATCCTCCTGACCTACTAAAGAGACACAAGCCAAGCATGTCAGTAAAGATACACATGAATATTGCAACTAAATTAAATTAAATTACAGCCATATATTACAAATATATGGTTTTATGGTTATTGAGCTAATTGAGATCACTATCATTTAGGCAATTTGTTAATATAATGCAAATGAACAGTGTCAGGTAAGTAGGAGAAAAGGTGTAAGCCTAGTGACACATTAAACTAAGCCTAAGAACATGTGGCGAGTAACATTAATTCATTAATAAAAATGCTTTTAATGAGCTTTATTGGTAGGCCTTATAGAGAATGTAATTTGAGGGAATTCCATTTCTATTCAAGAGGATTGATGTGGTTTATGTGCAGTGTTGTTGTTAGGTAAAAATAGGCCAGTGTGTTATGGTCTGCATACCGCCATTAATCTTTTTCTTCCTTTAGGGGATAATTGAAGAATTGGAGCAAGAGCGCAGGTTGCTGGCCAATACCATCTCAGAGAAGCTGAATGAGCACCAGAACCTTTTGCAGGTCAAGATGGGTTTGAGCCTGGAGGTGGCTACTTACAAGTAAGACATCCGGTGTCTTCTTACATAGGACCTCTCAGACAGCCCACTGCTTAGAATGCTTTAGATCATATTCTTTTTTTTTGCTCAGTTGAAGATGAAAACTCTTTCCTTTTTGGAGACTCAGTTCTAGCACAGAAAACACAATATTATCATGCCTTTTTCATGATATGCAAATAAAATAATAAAAAATGTCTTGCCTATAATTATAAATAATTGTTTTATTATTTATAGGGTATAAAAATGTTATGATTAAATCTTTTTTTCTCTCAAAACTAAAAACGGTGAAAAAATGGTTTATAAAATGGTTTTAGGGCCATTCAGCGGATAGACTGGTCACTTCTTGGGTGAACTATTGATGGTTCATATTTCATATTTGAAAGGAAATGTGGGTTATTATCATAACCATGGTTCCCTGAAATGGAAATATTAACTTTCTGTCTTCAGTGTCGCTGCGGTGTTTCAGTGGCTCAGAAGAATAAATGTAATGGCCATTGTGGCTGTTGGTCTTTTATAAGGTAACCGGGGCATGATATCAGGCACACTCTTGCGAGAGTGGAAATATTTGCTGAGATGTCTTCTGGGTTCTCGAGGCAAATAGCCCCATTAGTGATGGGTAATATTTATATTTCAGTTATTATAACCTTTATTTATTTATTAGTCTTTATAATTATTTAATTAAACATTAGTATTTAGTATTGAATAATAATACTTGGTATTCAATACTAATTATTTCAGTATTCAGATCGATGAGGACTCAAACCCTATGTCAGATGAAGAATGTCAGTCATGGCTTTCACATAAACTGTTTCATCACTCAAATTAGTTCAGTTCTTGACTAAAAAATGTATATTTACTTTTAATTGTGAAAGGTTTGGAATCTCTTTGGTTTTCTTTACTGCTGTATTCATGCGAGCCAATAGCTAGTCTTGGGTATGCAATTTTTCCTTTTTTTCCACTGTGTACATTTAGGTCATGATAGCCGGTTGAGGTCAAGTATATTAAAATTCAGGACCATAACTTTGCAATGCTACATTCAACTGCTAGCTTTTCTATGTTTTTTTTTAAATCTTTACTACATGTGTTTGCTGTATATAATATTCTACGGTAGAAGAAACATGCAGCGTCTACAGTATCATTTTTGGAGGACACAAGTTATTATAGCCAGCTCCTTTGTATTTGTCCTTCTCTTTGATGTGCAGCCTGTCTTTGTTTTAGGGCACTGCTGGAAGGAGAGCAAAAAGAGGCGTTCCTTTGGACAAATCAATATGCAAGACAACAACCTAATAGAACAGGTACAGTGTACTACTTTTTAAAATAACAATAACTAGCATGTTATGCTGATTCTCTGACTTTGCTTCATTCCTTCTTCAGATTTCAGAAATCCTGTTCAGTCCTACTCTAGTAAACAAATTTCAGTGAGCAGCCAAGATGGAAGGAAATTATACCCGGTAAAAAAAGATTTTGCTACAAAATATGTGGAGTCAGCATCAAGTGTGAAAACCTCCTCTGGATCAAGTCAGTTCAGCAGATCCTCTGGTGTCACCAGAACATTCCCTGATGATCTTTCTGGTAGAGATCATCAGAGTTCATTAGCCAGGAGAGACATGATTTCATTCACTAAAGCATCTCAGTCTGCCACTAACTCCGTAAAACCAGTCCCCCTACAACCAGGCAATTCTGATGTACAAAAGAAAGTTGTTGAAGAGAGAAGTGTCAGAACTAAAATCTCACAGCGATCAGCTGAAGGTGCCATTGGCCACCAGCAGTCAGGTGACCCATCACCCACCTCAGGGCTGAATCTTGAGGAGGCCAACAAAAAATATGTGAGAGTGGTTTCACCTCCAATGATGAATCTAGTAATAGACCGAGAGAAAGAGATAAAACAAGAAGTCAAAGAAATTAAGGCTGATAAGATAAGGCTGAAGGAGGAAACAAATGTGCAGAAGGTCACAGTGAAGAGAGAGCAAACTCCGGGTAGTGAAGATCCGAAAAAGAATACTCGTGGGCTTCAGGATGTCACTGGAATGACAAAACACTGTCATGGTGAGGAGTCACTGAGAGGCCATGTTTCAGATAAGTCAAAGGTTAAAGTTGAGACGGATTTTAAGAAGACAGAGACTGAGACATTTCCAGATGAAGAGAAGAGTATAGAAATGGTCTGCATGGAAGAGATTTTTGAAACGGTTATGAAGCCTGCTGGTTTACATTCAAAGCTATCCTCATCTCCTGACTCAAAGATAACTTATCACGTGGAAAAAACCAAGGATGAGGATGGAACAGCCCAGACCCAGATTATCCTGCAGTCTACAGTGGAGGAGGATCTGGACGTCTATGACGATTCTGCATTGGAGGGACTGCTCGGCAAGGGAGTCAAGAAAGTTGTTCTAGAGGATATCAAAGGAACCCCCACAGGTAAAATGATTGAAAATCTGCTCAGTCTTGGGCTACAGGGAGGAGATAGCCTGGAAAACAAGTCTGTCAATGTTGAGATCATTGAGGAACCATTAGAGGCTCACAGCGACGAGGAGCGTGAGGTCCACCCAGGAGCGACATTGTACCAGCCCTCCTCAACGTTCATCCATATTGAAGAGCTAGAGAATGCCCCTCTGAAAACCAAGCATCCTGAGGACAGTGCTGAACCAATGAACATGTATATGACAGCTGAAGAATATAGAAAAAATGAATTTCAGGTTCAGGACGATTTCAGAGGCACAGGTGCTCCATTCTTAACACAAATTCAAGAAACAGAGTATTTTGTGTCCACACCAGACGATAATGTTTCAGAGCCTGAGGAAAGTGGTTTTTCGTCATATGGACATTTTGGAGTTGTGCATGACTTTTCAGATGAAAGGTATTATCAAGAGGAGCCCCCTATCGACCAAAGGTTTGAAGAGTCTGGCAATTTTGGAGCTGTACCTAGCACAGTTAGTGCAGCGAGTGGACAAGCATTTACAAAGAACAAGTTCCCAGCATGCATTATAGAGGAAGATATGAGTTTCCCCCCTACAGAGCAAGAATCAATGCTTGAGCTCTTGAGAGATGACCCGAAGCTGCAGTTAAGAGGAGCTTTGGAGGTGCGGGGCAATAACATATCTGAAGAGAGAACCGTTGAAAACAGAGCTGACGTTTCACATAGTGAACTACATGGAGGATATACAGTTAAAGTTTACAAAGACCAGGATTTCAAAGTTCAAGGAACGCCGTGGCTAGCTGGCAGTGAGGGACAGGAAGGCCTCAGCGAAGACATGTCCAAGAATGAAGAGCACAAAAGGCAAAGGCACGTTTTGCTCAGTCCCACCGAGAAGTCATTCACTTTTCAGATGGATGTCAATAATATGAGCAGCGGGTCCCAAAATTCCCAGGGCTTCTATTCACAGGCACAGAGAAGAGAAGGAGCCATTCGTGGAGATGTGAGAGGAGGTGAATATAGCTATACGCAGAGAGCAGCTGTAAGTGAAAACCAAAGTGAAGGGTCTACCGCCCATGGTCAGGATCAAGAGTCGGAAATGAGGAAATGGGAGGGATACACCACAGAGCATGTAGAATTTGGCGATGTGCTAAAAACCCAAATAGTTGAGCCCTCAGTAAAGTTTAGGCAGGAAAACAGATCTCCCTATTTTGAAAACCCTGATGAGGATTAGTTTAACGGCATTTTACGTAATTTACCTTTCAGTAGTCGTGAGGTTACACTTTTTTTCTGTTTAGCCTAAGCGGTAAGTAGTGTTGGTTGTTATATGCTTGCAGTGATACCTGCTTTAATAAAGTTAAAACAGAGTCCAGTTGCAAAAGCAATATCTTACAATTTAGTAATATGTTCTTTGAACAGCATTACTTGAGATGTAATCGCTTTCAGTTTCAGCACTCGAATAATGTGGGTAAAATGCCTTGTCTCTTGCAGAGAGCGATTGATTTTTCTTTTGTTCTTAAATATATTTTTGTTTAAGTTTAGTATAGCATAACTTTTGTATCTCGCTTTGCTGGAAAAAAAGACAAAATCAAACCAAATGAACAAGAACAACAAAAAGTACATTTACCATCAATTAAAAAAAAAAATTCTATTATGCTCAAATTCTGTTCATTAGGGAATATATTTACAAAAATAGATTGTTTGTTAATCTCTTTTATACTACAATATAATTCATACAATATACATGTCTGCAGTCTGTTTTGGAAGAAAAAGAGCTTGTGATTGATATGCTTGGGTGTTACTATTGTAATACAAAATAGTATTTTCATCCTGTCTACTGAATAATTTAGCATTATACCACGATACCAAATCATGACTTTGGGAATACACCACCAATTAGTCTAAATGTTTAGTCATTTTGAGTTTGCATTAAATATAAAAAAAGAAAAAAACGTTTCCGAACAAAACTTCCCTGCAGTCGTTTACAACATCTACATGGAATGAAGTAGGATCATTAACTTAGCTATTATCTACAGTTTGATAAATTAGGTAGGAGATGCTTCTGCTCTTGTGACGGAAATAAATCTATTGAATGTTCAATGCACTTCAAGCATGCTTTTGTTAATATTTTGTTTGAGGTGGGCTTCACTGTTCCATGTGAAACAGTCACCTTGGCTCAGAGTGGTTGTGGTATATGATGTTACCCTCCAATGCATCTAGCACAGTTGAATAATTGTCAGATGACCAGGCAACATTAAGTCACAAAATCATTTATATAGCTGCTTAGGCTTTCATAATGCTTCGCTCAAGAAACATGAGGGCTAAGGATTTTGCTAGAAAGTGTGACAGCACCTTACTTGCGTTACAAATCAGTTTGATCTTCTTTCTTATGCAGCTCCATGCATAATTTATCCAGTGGCTGTTCTTCTATTGGACTCCCTGAAAATAATTTTCTGATGATCTTATATTCCGAAGAAAATATATTAAAACGATTGTACTCTTCTGTGCTAGAATGATTGCTGGCGTGTTTTTACATGCTTTGCAACCACAACATTTTCAAAATGATCGGATATATCACTGATGGAAAACCCATTGCGGTGCAGTATTTTAACTGCATTTTACAGATCTGGGCAGTTGAAAGTGATATCGTTTATTAAATAAAGAAAGGTTTCTTTGTTATATCCATCCACAAATTGAGGTTTTGGCTGTTATTTGAAAACTGGCCTAATGTAGCAAAAACAATAAAACAACTTTTTCAGTGTGTCTGAGTTTGTTTTATCTTTTTTATCATTCCAAGTTTTCTTTTAATACCACATTTTAGAATGTGTATTTGTCCATCGAAAACCCTTGTAATTAGGGTGTCTTTTTCAGGATCAGTCGAGGTTCTAAATAACTAAAAGTAAGGGCTCTATTTTAATCATCATAGCGCTAGGCCCTAACGCAGGTGGCTAGGTGCTGGTGAGTTGTTTCAATTTACATGGTGCGTTATGATGGCGCCAGCACAAAGGCAACTGTTAAAAGGTTACCGAGTAATCAACATATAGGTGTGGTAAGGGTGCGGTTGCATACACTACATTCCCTTTAAGAAGTAATGTGTTTGACATGATGAACTGCCATTTTCAATATGGCAGAAGAGGCATTTCAGTGGTTCCACTGTATGATTTCTGAAATGTCACTGCATTCCTGCTAGTCCTCCCCTACCCTGCAGACAAAACGTGTCGTTAACACCTGTCCAATTCATAATAACAACTTCGGACTGTTAAGGGTGATCGTTTTGGTATCATTTGGATAGTTCTTGGTAGGGACAACTTACAATTAAAAACATTCACTGAATATGCGATACATTGTATTATCAATTTAACTGAAACTAATTTACATTGAAAGTCCCAAAAATAGAACAAAACAAACAACACAACGATTACAGTGTGATTGGTCGTCACACTCTGAAAATATGTCCTGGCACTTTGCTGAAATATCTCCAGGACAACCATATCTACACATGATAAATCGTATAGTGCATTCGATATAACACAGACGCCTCACAAAACACCAATTATGACACCATAATGTCAGGTCTCGCCACTTCCCTCAATAAACCAAAGGCGTCATAAGGTGTCGTACGGAACACAAAGGCGCCAATTATGTGTGAAAGGAATCTCACTGATTTAGAAATCCCGTAATCAAAACAAACCCAGGGTCCCACGGTGTTTTCAACATAATTCCCTTGCGTGTTGAAATGAAAACCTGTTCTCGACAAACATTTTAACAGTTGTTAAATTTATCCAGGCTGCTGTATTTGGGGCTTTTCTACATTGATAAATTGATAAAATAGCTCTTTTTCGCCTGCTCTTATGCTAAGTATGCTAAGTGTCTTGATCAGCGGGAAACAGGCACTAAACTTAGACCAACTGAGACCAAAATAGCACTGCGCTAATAGTTTTTTTAATGCCCCACTCGCTACGAGTCGATTTCTGGTAATGCTTCAAATTACCATTTCAATTGGTAGTGCTAAATTATGCACCGGCACTGGAGAAAAACGACAGATTCATCTGAACAACGCTTGCGTTGTGGCAAACAAGGACTTAAGGCACGCAAAGGAAAATTGTCAAAAGTCAGCTGCAAATACTTTTATACTTTATACTATACTATTTTGTTGCAGACTTTATCAAATCAAACCAAGCGAGTTATCTGTAATAATAATACAAAAATAGTGAGTTTATAACACCGATATCTGCGTATTTTAAACTGCAGGAAAATATTAACTTTAACTTTAATATTAAATTAAAAAAATGTATTTCAGACAGCCATTGGCTTGTAAATATAAGAAAAATAGCTAAATGTAATATATCCTAAACTTTAATCTATTTAGTCCCTCCCTGGCATCTCAAGACTAGGGGAATCCCTGGCCCAGTGGCGGTGTAAACGAGCACATCACACTTAGGAGTCGGTAGATTTTCTGGTGTTTATGCAGTAAAGCAGCCGGTGTTCAGTTGTAAAGAGACGCAGTGACCAACTAATGAAAACACTTGCTTCTTTTTTTAATATAACCACTATGTGGACAGGAGTCATATGGCACTCCAGAGCATACCCACAAATACCCGCAACCCCCCCACACGATGGAAGCCCATGTCTTGTCACTGACCTATCTGGGACAAAATTCAATTCATACAGACTTCTACTGCATAATTTCAAGTATTGTTTATAATTATGTAGAAATATCCCTTTATACATGTTGGTTTGCTAAAAGAAAGCAATTCCCGTTCTTTTAAATGCTTTTAGCTGTGTAGCACAACAGAAGTCACTGAATAAGTCACTTGATAAAAGATTTAGAAAAGGAAAGGGATTGAGAAAGCAGAAATAAGTGGAAATTTTTGTATAGGATCAAAAGGCTGAGGTAATCTGGCAATTGTGTTTGACTCACACAAGGAAGGAAAACCAAGCGCTGGATGTTCCATTTACAACGAGGGAGAAAAAAGCCAGAGAGTCGGCCTGAACAGTTGTATGTGTAATGTCTTATGGGTGCCAAAGGTGATGTCATAGAGGCCCATTTTGAACAGGGAGTTAAGAGGAGAGCCAATCGAAATGCAGTTTGCTTTCATTTTGTAAGTTTCACTCCATGTTGCATGTTCTTGAATAAATATTTTTATACCTTCCTCTTAAATACTTTGTCTTTAATTTAGGCTTCTAAACAAGAAGTGCTGTGCAGCACAGCTGTTGTTATTATCACTGGTGAAAGAACATGATATCACAGCGTTATCTGACGGGGGTAATTTGGAAAGGTTACTGCCCCCAAGCAGTGCAAAACGAGGGAGAGCTGATTCATGCTGGGATACTTGAAGCCCCTGTGCACAGGCACAATAACAAGGAAACATAGCAACAAGCCTCTTCAGCTTACAGCATGCTACGTTATTATACTATTAAGTTGCTAAGCAGACACCTCATTTAGAGTAACTTGTTTACTTTAAATGTGCTCGCTTTTTATTCCACATATTTATTCTGCTTGATAGTAATGCAAGCTATTCAGTATTTTATTTAGGTATTTTATATTAGGTACTTTTTTCCTAAGTACTTTTCCCTAATGCTATTTAAGTCATTTTATATTGAGCAATGATCCAACATAGTCATTCAACATAGTCACCATAATGATAAAATTGTTAGTTTCTGATCTCCTGCATCCAGTATTTACTTTCCATAATTTCCTTACGCTGAATTCAATCAGGGCACAATTAATTTAATTAAATGGGAAATTTGATGGACCACCACAGTGACCATTATAGGACCCCTTTCTTAACTCTCTGCTCAAACTGTAGAATTGTATCTGTAAGGATCACAAAAACATTGCCATTGCCGTAGTCATTAACCTTTTCCACTGCTGTTTTATTACTGATCTAAGGAGCAAAATGAATAGAAAAAAGTATGAAAACAAAATGATATAGTGGAGGAGCCTCTCTAGTGGAGGAGTAGCTGATTTAAAAATACATTTTAAAAAATCTACTTTTTCCAGGAAAAAGCTTTGAAAATTTAAGCCAGAATACCAGAATGGATTTTTACTTGGGCACCAAATGCCTGAAGGGCACAGCACCTTCAGAGAAGTGTAATCATAACCGCAATGACGTGAACATTCACTTTTTTGTCCTGTTAAGAAATTTACATACAGACGCCAATATACCAAGAATTACAACAAGAGTTACATTGTGTGTCATACTCTTCATAAGTAAATATGATGTCATGGTTTCCCATTCCTGCCTGCTCTTATTCAGGTTAGAAATATCACACTTTCTGATGGTAAAAAAAAAAATAGAAGCAGCAAAAGATATTACAGGTTCCAAAATGTTTTCAGCAATACAGATCTCTTTGTAAAATTCAGCAGATGCAGTGTTAAACTGGGAGACAAAGGGAGAAGGTGGTGGAGTGTTGGCAGGCTGGTTCTTTCTTCCCCTTGCTCTGTCACAACAATGGTTTTTCTTGTTGCTTTGCTGTAAGCCTAAATTATATACCAAACAAGACATACCAAATGTCTGCCATGGACCTTCAATTTCCGTCTGTTTAACAGCTACATTTTAAACATCATTTAGGTGGAGCAGAAGGTGGTTTAGTGAAGGACTGTAAGACTGCAAGTTCAGATCCAACAAGAGTTTTTTTTTTTTTTTTACAGTTTTACAGCATTTTCAAATTGAATTGCTTCTCAAAAATAAAAATTGTATATTTTGCTAAGAATCTAAAAAAGAATAGTGCTATTCCTTTAAAATGGTAAATTACTGCTTGTGGTTTGCTCATTGTTATTCAAACTCTCTCCCAACCAGTGCACCGTCAGATGCTGTCCTGCCTTTAAGAGGGTGCTGCACGGGCCTGGTCCCCTGCCTTGGCTGACAGCTGTATTCCAGTGAACTGCAGTAACGTCCAGACCCCCCTCTGGACCTCAGCAGCTGCAGGGTCTTGTATGTTCACAAAGTGCCTTCCTAGGTGTGCCTAGTTGCCTGACAAAGCCGGGCTATGACTGTTGGCCCAAAGATCCAGGTGCTGTCTATATTAGGCAACTTGGCTCAGAGTTTCGCAAGACATTGTTTATAATCTTTTGGCCTGTTCAATTTGAAAGCTCAGAAGACGCTCCAGCATCATCTCATAGCTGTCAGTGAGGCTTGGAGTGAAGTAATAAATAAGGTCTGTCTGCTTTTTCCAAACATGTCCACATGCTACAATGTGACAGCAAAAGGAAACCAGTGCCATGAACAGATGTCTTTATTAGGTTTGGACCAAGTAAAAATGGAGGGATTTCAGAACTCCAAAGAATTCTGAGAAGAATGGCACTTTCAAAAACTTGTGTACAAATGTTGGCTATTCTGTCTGGATGTATGCTTTCTAAATCTGTAAGCTGTTTTTCAGATTAAAATTGGCATGATACTAAGGGCAGATCAGGAGCAGACAGCAGAGACGGCTGTGTAGACAGAGTATCTAACTGGAAAAGCCTTGAAATTAAATCAGTTAATATGTTCTGAGACAGATGGTTCTATTATTTCTAAATTAATTTTATTTCTGGAAAATATCCTGCCTACATAGACTGATGAGAGGATCGATGTAAAACTGTTTTGCTGTTGCCTTTCGTCATTATAGGATTAATAGCAGAAAGCCACTGAACACAGGCTGTAAACTTCCAAAGCAGGGGCATTGATTTGTTGCTCACACTGCAGACATCCTTATCTCCACATGATTAAGAATGCCTAATAGGTTCTAAATTAAATTTCACCTCGACAGAAACAGAACCGCCTTATCAGATAGCATCTGCCTCTTATATAAATTAGGGCTGAAAGATTGCTCAGATCCAAAGCACTGACTACACAAAGCTAAGCCCCAAAACAATCAAATCCTGTGCTTTTCAACATGGAAGGAATGTGTCCAAATGTACTTTCCCAAATATGTGAATAGCCCAAAAAGGAGAGTTTTATTTTAATTGTGGGAGATTCTTATCTGCTTTGGTCCGAATGTTATGTGCTCCCCGTGTAGATTGTCCAAACTAAGTCTCTTTGACATGCGAGAAAGCCCCAGTGCCTCCGCCCAGCACTGCACATAATTAATTCCAGGCCATGTGATGTGCTCTGTGAGCAGCTAGCCTTATACGGAGGCAGTGGGAACCGTGGCTCAACCTGCCAAGAATTCTGCTGTGCAGTGCGCTGTTTCACGACAAAAACCCATACAGAATGTTCTCACACTCCGAATTTTCATCATGTGTGTTCTCAAAACATTTTTTTTTTACAGTTTTTTATATAAATTTATGGTCAGATGAAAAGCGCATGCAATTCAATAACAAGATCAATTCATTTTTCATTTCAAGAAACAGTTGCTCACTCTAGGGAAGGATCTGGATTTTTCTGAGATACAACAGCAAAGAGTAATCAGACTGATATGA
The DNA here is from genome assembly GCA_025775065.1 of Hiodon alosoides. Taxonomy (NCBI): domain Eukaryota; kingdom Metazoa; phylum Chordata; class Actinopteri; order Hiodontiformes; family Hiodontidae; genus Hiodon; species Hiodon alosoides. Next base: position 49,030 of record JAOYSI010003544.1, read on the forward strand.
AATGGCAGTTGTAAAGTACTTTAAAACACTAAAGCTCCATCTTTTGAAACAAGTTCACAGTAAATAAACACAATATGGATTTCTACCACTCATGATAACATACACCTTTATTGCCTCAGACTTTCCAGCTAACTTCAGCTTTCCATTATGACACTGTTTAGGAATTTTGTGCATTAAAGAGATCCTTTGTAAAAGAGCACAGAGTTAACTACATGGAAAAGTTAAGAAAAAAAAAGTTAGGAAAAACTCCACCTTCAACAAAGTAACCTTCAAATCCTTGTTATGGGTCTATGGTTAACCCTTTCATCAGCTCTCCGTTATTGTATCACCAAAAGCATTAGACTAAACGCATCAAAAGTCAACTAAAAATCAAAAGTCAAAACTTGCATGGTCTTACAGTGCAATGCTTTCTGGGAATCAATCCAGCGGCTTGAATATGGGAGCAATTAATGCATTATAGGTTGCTTAAAAGCATCCACGGATAAAATGTTTGACAGAAAGTCTTGATTTAAAGCTGAAATGGCAGCATTTTATTCCATTGTTCACAGAATTCTATGAATGCACACAATAATGAAAACACTAGGCGGCTGTCGGAGCCATCGGCTCACTTGTATCCAATGAACCCGTTATAGTCATCCTCAAACAAAGAGAAAGACTTAGGCAGCTTTAGAAGCCACACACGTTTGCACATTTTTCCATTTTCTAAACAGAGTAAACAAAATATCTGTCAGAGACATATGTGACTTATTTTGTGTTTATTTACATGCTTCGGACCTTGGCAACTGTAAAAAAAAACTAAAAAAACCTCAATAAACAGTTTTCTTTGTCCTGATAAGAACAGGGGCAAATGGTGACACTACAATGGGTCAGAGAGGTGTCTCTCAAGCCTTCATGTTCATCTGGAATTCCTTAAATACCTTAAGACTCAGCTTTAGGTTTAGGCGACAGTCTTGCTCTTTCTGGCCAACAATCAAAGAGATAAACAATTATCACCAAGAGTGGATATGTGCATGGAAATTGTGAACCATTAGAGGGTATGTTTTGAACTTCCTTTAAATCTTTGTCCTCTATCATGATCGTTTGTATAGTTAGTTGATATTGCAAGAAACTTGCTGAGATGATCTCATCCATATATCACAACAACATGAATAATATGTAATAGCCGGATTTGGAGACTGGATTAAATGAAGAATTGTTTGGGGGGTTTAATATATTATCCGGGAGTGCCCTCTCTTGGTGAAGATGTATATTTCACTTTGTTATGATGAATATAAATAGCGAGTTTTAGTCACCTTGTGTTTATATACCCGCTTGTGCCCGAAATACAGAGACGCCTTAGTAAACATCAAAGTATGCTTTGCGATCAGATGTCATCTTCGCAGTGCAGATTACATATGAAGAGTCTTTATTTAAATCAACAATTCAAAATAATTTATGGTTAATCGGTTTTTAAAAATGTTTTTGTTTGCTTTGGTTCCGGACGTAATTGTTTTGCCAAGAAAAACGTGCTGTGTGTTCAAATTCAGTTTATCTACTTCCCCGAAAACAAAATTTCGTCAGCCGCCCATGGCTTTAGTTAAAGCAATACGAACATATTTTGTAGGTTTCCGAATATGGGTTTTCGTTTCCAGGAGGTTTTAATAACGTCCATATGTCGTTTCATGCACGATCGGATATATATATCAAATAATCAAATATGGAGTCAAGTCTAGTAAATGTTCTGCGAATAGTTTTGTTTTACAAATTACTAATACACACTTAATTAAAATTAATAAACAAGGCTAAATGGCTGATTGTGGTCATTATAAGCACTTTTTGATAATAAATGTTGACAACCCAGTATGGTTTAGATAATGTAATGAACCTAGTGTTTTTTTTTTTTTAAATAAAACAATACAGTTGTACTGGACAAATTATTGATTTGTTATATTGATATATTATAAAATAAGTCTTCCTTTTTACAAACATGCTTCTACTTCCTCCTGAGTTGGAATAGTACCTCCAGCTAATATTTTTTTGTTAATGCTCATATTCAAATATCCTGTCTCTTTGACAGTCATTATCAGACTTACCTTTCTTATATAAGAATCATTTTTAATGCTTTTGAAGTTAAATGTTTAGGTGAAATAAATTACAATAACTATTTTCACATTCATGCATCAATACTTTTTAACTAATATCAAATGTTACTCCATCAGTAACCCTTTCTTATTAGGAATATACTGTAATGAAACCATTAACTCATTAATTTTCTTATAAGACTACATGAATACGTAATTTACTGAGATCATTCACTGAGATTCGTTGCGAGCATAACATGATAAGCTAAATATAAAATATTTGCTTTAAATGTGTCACTTTAATTATAAAGAAATATGCATATGTAGGCTTGTGTTCAATATTGCTGTGCTCTTAAAACTTTAAAGAACCTCATTAAAGTGCCTGCAATATTTTAAACTGCTTTTTTCTCTAATAAATGAAATATTAAAGCTTATTACAAATGCATCGTGCTGAAATACATAATCACAATAACAAGCTCACTGACCGTCGCGTGATTTCTGCGTTACAATTTAATGCACCAAGCCGCACCGTGCCATTGTCCAATGACGTCATGTATTGGTGACTATTGGGCGAATGACAACTGAAAGCCTTTCGAGACGTAAATATAACTCAAATAGTAATATAGTACGACTGGTGAGTTACAATATAAGTTTCTTAGTTAGAGTAATTGCAAAACCAGATTCAATAGTTTTAAAACCAGGTTAATCAAACTTGGCTTCTATTTGACTTTTGAAATAATGAATTTATTTCGGTTGTCGGATTAGCTAGCTAGCTCAGCCATCAAAAATCAAATTGTGAAACAGCGCAGTTATTAGCTTTTGAGGTGACAGCTAGTTACCTGACGAAAAAAGGTCTTTACTTGTTGCATGAAAACATAATTTCGTTAATGTTGTTATTGGTTGATACACCCTGCTTGCTATCGAAACGGTGACATGCACTGCCAGCTATATTAAACTAAAGAAACGGCGCTGCACACCAGGTTGTTGGATAAATAGCTAGCTGCAAGTGTATCCAAGTCAAGCAATTTTTTTTTTTTTTAGGTTGAAAACGAAAAAAAACAAATATATTTATACTGTGTATTGTTCTATTTTGGGTATGCAGCCAGATAGCTTTCTATTTGGGCAGAAGCTAGATAGCTTAAAAAACAAAAAACAAAAAACAAAAACTTCCACAGCCTAAGATGCAGTTGCAGCAACCGTTAGTTCAGCTGTGCTGAGTTGGTCGATATATAATATGGATATGAAATCGTCATATATGCCAGTTTAACGTTAAGTCTCAAACGTGTTAAAACAAGTTTATATTGTCCTCGTTACATTTTTTTTTCATTCATGTAATATATATCCTACTGAAAATCTCAATGTGCATGCACCTACCTGAAGTTCCACAGAGTATAATGAGATATCCTATTTGTGATTTACGTCTGACCCTTAGAAATTGACAATGGTATAACGATAGAAGAGGCTAACCCCATGAAGCGAGGGGGCAGTGTATACCATGGCCTCAGAACTCCATGAGACAATATGTATGGCCAAACAGGAGCGACACAAGAACCTGTTCCTGAACTACAGGAATCTCAGCATCTTTCCTGTAGAACTCCTGAAGGATGAGGGTTTGCAGTTCTTAGAAAGGCTGTATATGAAGAGGAACTCACTCACAACCCTGGTAAGAGAGTAGAGAGAAATGGATGTTGTACAGACATTTTGTATCTAGCAGAGATTGGTTATACGCGTTTTTATTTTTATTTTTAAATATGGTATTTATTTGTTTCACATAACATTTAGTTGATATGAATTTGTGTGCACGTTGTTTTCTACAACACTCATGACTTGTGTTGGTAACATGCTGTATCATACATATTTTCCCTGTTTTTTGCCTATAAATCTGCTTTACAGCCAGAAAATCTTGCCCAGAAACTTCCAAACCTCATTGAACTGTGAGTAGCCTATGCTTTGGTATCCTGCATCATTTAACTTTTTGTCGTAAATTATACTTTATATTTGTATAAAGAGATTGACCTTATCTTTACTATGTAGTCAATTTGTAATGCTCATCAATACATTTTAAGAATATAAAGCAATAATTTCCTGCCATTCAATTTTAGTGCTTATAAAGGTCCCCCATGGAGGATACTGTTGGTGAAGTGTGCTGAATGTGCTACAAGTTATTAATAATTTAGATCCCTGGTTAGCTTGAGTTTATACGGTTTTGCCCATTGGCCACAAATTTGAAGATCAACCAGGTGTTATATAGTTGTCTCATGTGGAAATAAGCTATAATTTCCCTCTTTGAGACATTTTAATAAAAAGATTCAGTGATGTGGAAATCTAGTTAGTGGAATCTATCTTTCATCATTGTATCAAAGGAACCATATATTTAGCCAAATGGAAATGCCCTGGTGTCTTAACTTGGTGTGCCAGAGAGATTGGTCTTGGGCTATAGAAAATCTAACGAGATCAGTGTTCTGTTTGTTTGATTACTATGTTGAAAATTGCATTTTCAGATGTTCTGAAATACTGTCAGTGATGTGAGATTGTCATGTTGGGAGTGTGGATTTTATTATGATTGTAGCAATAAAGAAAAGGCTGCTTTACTGCAGAAGAGGCTAATCTTGTTGAGTGCAATGCATAAAGTGAAATAACGTAACATTTTTTTACACTGATTTACACTGAATAATACGTATTATTTTATTTTATTTTTTATTGGCTTGTTTGCTTCAACACGCTTAACATTCCCTATCTTACATAAAATAACTGTAGCCTCATGGGAACATTATTAATATTTAGTATCAGTATTTCTGGATAAAGTTTAGAATTATATTTTGCATACATATTGATTTAATATCTAAAAAACTGCATTTGTTCATATTTCAGGGTGATATGTCGTTTTCTAATAGTCCAGTAGATGTCACCAAAGAATCAAGTAACATTAATCTCGCTACTTGTTACCAAATTGATGATACTGAATTAATCTATTTGCAATAAGATGCTAGTTAGAAATTCTAATTAGAGTTCAGTACTTATGGTTGCAGATATTTCTTTAATTGTAATCATAATGTTTAACCCTGTGGGATTTCTTCTAAGAGACCAGTTTTTGTTAATGCCCATATTAAGCAGAATGAGAATTTGTGTTGTGAAAGAAATTGGAGCCATTGTGTAAATCTTTAACAACCTAATTAACTTTTCCCCCCCTTGTTTCTCTTAAAGGTATTTACATTCAAACAACATTGTCATAATTCCTGAAGGTAATGACATTTAGCTTTTTCAAAATAATTCATGTTTATTGCAGAAAATTCTCTGGACATACAAATTATAGTGTACATTTATAGAGAAACTGTCAGGATTAAATTATTTTATGAAGGCAAGGTCCTAGGCCTTTGGAGCAGTAGGTACTGTCTTTAACTAATAGAGGAAGATAAAGGTTTCTGCATTTCGGAAATGATGTGTACATCAAATGACTTGTGTTTGCCTCTGGCAGTAGTGGGATGAAATTAAAGTCTCATTATACAGAGTGTTAGTACGCAAAAAAAATAATATAAATAATAACGCTTGTCACATGCACTTCAGATCATCCGTTAAGATATGGACTGTTAGATACTGTTGTATACTGGCTGAAGGTCAGGCTGCACACAGACACTTCTTGCCTAGCAGGAGAGCTCAGGTGTGCTCACTGGATGAGTCCTCCATGAAGAATCGGATTATCTCAGCAGGGGGAGACAGTGATTTGTATCTGCTGTAACCTCGCAGGCAGTGTAGAAGACTCTGCTGTCGTTCTTTTTCCGTTGCTTTTCCCACTTATCTCCTGTTCCGAGTGTGGCAGCCCACCTGCTTAACACTTTACTACCCCGGGAGGTACTCCCAAAGAAGGCGTGGAGACGCACTGTTCCCTGTAGAAATGCCTGGCACTGTAAACGTTTAATACACCTCTGTTGTCATTAGCACCTGCAGAGGAAAGTCATGGAAAAGGGGAGCTTTAGAACTCTCCAAGGAGTCATCTTCCCGTTAGTGATGCACCTGTAGTCTAAAACGTCTGCTCTTTCCTCAGCCATCGGCAGCTTGGCCAAGCTGCAGTCCCTGGACCTGAGTAACAACGCCCTGCAAATGATCTGCCCAGAGATCGGCAGACTGAGGTCCCTGCGTCACCTGAGGCTGGCTCACAACCAGCTGAAATTCCTTCCTCCAGGTATATTCCTGGCAGCCTGTGTCTGTCGTCTAGTTCCCTCTTTTCCTACATTGCGCAAAAAGAAAGCACAAGTGCGGTTTTCCTGACAGGAAAAGTTATAGAGAGAAGGTCCTCCACTAGATGGCTTGAAATCATGCCTACGCCCGCACTGGCAATCCGTATAGCTAGCAAACAGAACATGCCATGCCAGCCGCTGAAAGGAATTTTATTTACTAGAGAAAGTGATCATAGACGTCTGTATTGAGGCTGCAGCCATGCCCTGTGGTCTGTTTTTAACCTTGTGCAGTGCACACCTTGTTTGCGGGGCCGCCTAAGGTAGCTTATTATAGCTGTCGAGGGTGGCTGCGTCTTGTTGTCTTTGGCGGTACATAAAAAAAGTTTGTTTGTTTGTTTATGTCTCGGGTTGTTGGCTGGCTGTCCAAGGCCCAGTTTGGTCCCGGTCCCTGTCGTGCCTCTGTTTTTGAGCCAAAGTGGCTCTTAATGATCCAGACTGGTCTGGCACGAGCAAATCAGTCCTGTGCGGCCCTTTCTCCTTTGGCAGCCGAATGGCCCGCTTTCTGGTTTCCTAATTTAGTAACGGCGAGTAAAAAATATGCACTAACGAACTGGGCCTGGAATGTCTGGCAGGCCTCTGTAGAGAGAGAGAAAGAGAGAGAAAGAGAGAGAGAGAGAGAGATGTGTTGTTTTTGCAGTGGGAACTGAGTTTGGTGTGTTTTGTGGCCCCTTTCTTTACACCGGTGCACCCCAGTTATTTCAGATACTAATGTTATGTAATAAAGCACCTTTGTGGGTGAAGATTATCCAAATAGGGGCTTCAGTTCTGAGCCCACCATTTGAAGTGTTGTAATAGATTACAGTTTTTCTCAATTTTTCTTAGGCCTGGCCTTCTTGCACAACGGTTGTGAGTCATCTATGCTGGCAGATTCCCTGGAGTGCAGGCATGCTGCAGTAAGATTCTGTACCTTAACTGCACACTGTGTGCATCTTGAAGTGTAGCTAAGATTGAGTCAGGAATTAGTGAATTTTGCCTGTGATGGTGGTTGTTATTTTAACTCCCCCAATCTCTTTGATTACAGGGATCTTCATTATGATTGTGTGGTAGTAACACATAAAAAATATTGTCCTAAACATTTAATTTAAGTAGTACTCTGTTAACCTAACTTGTAATTACCATTATTTTCCCATTAAGGCTAACCATTAGAAAAACTGGTCCTGGTTGTGGTTTGGGGATGACTTTACTATCACAAGCTTCCAAGAATAATTTCTAATGGAAACAGATTAAATCAACAACTCCTACATTTCAAATGAACTTCAACTCTTTGGCATCTAATTACGACGTGCGAGTGGAGAGCGGTTGTTTTCGTTGACACAGTTTGTGCAGTATGATTTTTCTCTGCCTACCCTGGGAGTTTCTGCTCTGTTGGTGGTCCACAAACAGTTCTGACTCCCTCATCCAGGCCTTTGTGTCACCTCTGTCCTGTGGCTCGAATTTGCAAACACTAAAGAGAGTGAGTCAGATAGGTAACCATTTTTCTCTATATGAAGATTTTGTCTTTCTAGTCTGACTCTAGTCCGTACTCCATGCATAAAAACTTTTTTCTTGCAAGTAATTCCTCTTATTTATAACACTTGCTTAGCTAATATGTAACTTCACACTGTACTTTTGAGCCCCGCGTTGACACTGCAAAGCCAACACAGCATGTCAGATGTTTTGATGTTACATGTTTTTTTTAATCCAGGCTACAGCACAGCTACTGTTTGTTTTGAGCATAACAATTATTTCTGTATGAGATAGTGGATTTGATAACCTCTGCCCAGGTTTAAGATAGATTTTATCAGGTTTAAGATTTTATAGTTTATAGTTTTGTGGTTTCAGTCCTACTGCTGAAGGCAGAATGTGCAAAAGAAATCGAGCAACATTGTAGCAGTTTTGATTATAAAATTATAATCGCTCGGCTGTCTTTTATAGTGCTGTTTTACATCTTCTTACAATTATTCACAATGAGACCAAATCTGGAAAACTTGGATGAAATTCAGTTTTGTAAAATTATGCTGTATTATTGCAACAAAGGTGTCTCTTACAGACTCTTAGCACGTATGCTAATGTACCAACAACTGCTTCACTTCAGATAAAGACAGATGTCGATATGTATGTGTTTTAGGGCGTTTGTAATCAGCGGGTTCGATGTATAACAACGGCTGAAAGGAAAACACATCGGCTAAACCCAAGGGTTTCTAAGGCTGTCTAATTGGCAAGACAAGGAGCTTTGTATCTCGACAGCAGAATATCTTTTCAACATTTTGGCTTTAAATTTAGATTCCGATTGTGCCCTTTCTGCCTAGTCACGGAGCGGATTTTATCCTCTGAAAGCACGGCCCCAATATGTTGAGTGCACACAAGATAAACGTCCTATTCATTTAAATTAAATCCTCCTGGATTTTTTTCACTTGGAATTGTTATTGTTTCTCTGTGTGAAAATCCAACATTAAGGAAAGCTTGGAGAATGATATTATCTGCTTTGGGGAGACAATGCCACAATAAAGCAAAAAAAAACCAAAACCACAACTGTGTTTCTTAGCTTACAGTATGTAAATTCATGCTGTATCCATTTAAACCTTGTTGAAAACGGGAACAAGTGTTTGAAAATGTATTTGCACCGAAAAGCCTCTTTGAAGAGGCATTGTTCTGCCAGATTTTGGTAGCTCAGTGACAATATACACCGATATCTAGGCCATTCCATTCCGTCATTTCAGCGACGCAAGTTGTTTAGCATCTTTTTTCTCCCCTCCCCTGGTCGCATATGCCCAGTTTTCCTGGTTTTTGGGACAGCCTGATCCGAAGAACACTTTGCCCTTTCGGTGGAATTTAGCGTTAACCACAGACAGACAGTCCAGCCCTTGTCCAAGGGACTAGGAATTCACAGTTTATTGTGTTAACGCTTATGCAGTGTCTCCTGTGTCAACACCCTGTGAGGAAGGCAGGTTTCGCCTGTTTGTTTAACTTAGTTTTGGAAATGTGTTGGAATTCACTCTGTGGAAAAACAAATGCATTATCTTCAGTCCTCACCTTTTCCTCCGGCAGCGATTGTGCATATGCTCAGGTTTATTTAATGGTGACCTAGAGTCACACGAGAGGAACTCGGAGAGAAAGGTGAGAATGAGCATTCTACTTTTCCAGGCCGTTTCTAAAATGACATGGAAATCACTGTGACACAGACACTTAGGAATACGGAGGAATAATGCATTGACAGTTCCTCAGTGTTGAAACAAAACGTGAAGACCCATCTCACCGAAGAGCAGGTGTTTCGAGACGGGCTAAAGAGACAGCCGGCTTGTGGTTGTTCGACCTTACTAGCTGTTAGCGGGCGCTTGTGTGATGCAAGGCCAACAATAATGAAGGAGAGAATGACCTCGTTTCTGGTGCACGGGACCTCCACCATGCCTGAAATCTCAAGCCTAATTCTAAACTGGCGAGAGACACCAGGTTTGTCAGTGCCTTTGTAAGCAACCGTGGTGAATCCCGGTTGTCTGTATACGAGCCACATGTTAGTATATTAGTATATATACATGTAATTAGTATAAGGGTACGCCACAAATGAGCGGATTGCACTCGTGACATTACAATAAAATACCCTTTGAATCAGAAGCAGAAGCGTTTTAGTTCAAAGTGATTCTTGGTAGTAATGAAAAACCTACAGATGGGTGGAGATTTTTTCTTATAATGAGAAGTGATGGTAAGTGTATTAAAAACCTACCACTGATGGTAAATTAAGAAATGAGGATTACACTTCATCAATGGAAGCGCATTTTCCTACAGTAGCCACGGTGTATGCTAGTCAGCTATTTCTTAACAGGACGGCCTTGTACACAGTTTCTCACTGCTGTGCTATGTGCTTGTTGTTCCCAATGTGTGTGACAAAACATCATGCCAGAACTAAATCCACGTTTTTCCCGGGAAATACTTATACGCATATTAGCCATACTTCTAGCAGTGAAGGAGTAACCATGATCTCATGATCTCAGCAGTCATATAAATGCGTGTATAATGTTGTTTCACACCCACCGTGTACCTGCACCCCGAGGCACTGCCATGCCTGCTAAAGTTTCTTTGGGAAACATTGAAGTGGATTTCCTGGGTGTTATGCAGTTGTCCTTTGTCTTCACACACTGTGCATTAGAGGGTGCCATCAAGAAGGAACATTTCAGTTCTACTTTGCACAGAGTGTAAGACCGTGCTACCAGAGATAAAAATGTATGGCAGACGCCCTTAATGTTGCTGAACGAGTAACTGGGTTTTATCCTCTGCCTTTGATCTGACTCCGATCCACCTTCTGTCACTTGGTCATGTGTACGTGCTGCCTCTTGTGCTTACATCTCCCCCCACCCCTTTCTTTGCACCCCTTCAAATGACAAGAGGTGTCAGGAAATTTTAATTTGCACCTTTCCCCCTTGACATAAGGACCGTGACTGCCTTTTGTATGGAGACACATAAACGTACCCACAGATACAGTGGCAGTGTGATTGACGATCTGTTAGCCTATAGGCAGCTCAGAGAGCTGTGTCATTCTGTGTCTGCGATGTCAGCATCCCCACACTCCTTCACCAGCCCTTCGCTCTCTCCCTAACCCTCGTTGTTCCTAACGTTGTTCCACGATGGCGATGACCCGAGGATTCGCGTAGCGTTGGATGCTATTGTCCTGTGCAGAGTCTACCTGAGAGCAGCTTCTTTCCTGCGCCGGGGATCAGCGGGCTGCACAGATGCCCGGGTATGACAAAGCAACGCTAGGTGGGCAGCCAATAGTATGTCACGCCACGGAGACTCCCCTCCGCTGCCTCTCTGCCCTCGCGTCTGTGCGCCTTCTGGAGACAGCCGCTGTTCTGGCGGAATGCGTGAGGGAGGAGAACAGCCCAGTGTTGACTGGATAGCACAGTAGCGCTCTGCCAGTCTGTTCCTTGGCTGACCCTTGGCGTATGTGTAGAGTCTGCGCGTTCGCTTCCACTGCCAGAATCGCACGTCACACCTTTATCGCCCCAGGTTGGTGGAAAAACCTTTGAAGAGAAAACAAATCAGAAATAAACCAGGTTTTATAAACATTTCTCTGTGTTGAAATGTATCTTGCTTTCAGGCTTTCAGGGTTTTTTTTTTTTACTGATTGATAGTGTAACCAGTACAGTCCTTGGGACATTTTTTAAGCTTGTTTGAATATACTGCAAAGTGTTTCTTATCCAGAGTGTGTTTAGATGGAAGCAAAGGGGCTTTTCTTACGGTGTCCTATGAGGGACAAGGAAATATCCCGCAGGAATAAATTGCCTTGATTTTGCTCATAAGATTACAATTTTACTTTGCTAAAACGGTAATTAAGGTGTATAAATGCAGTGCCTGGTTAAATGCAGCCCCGTGTCTTGGTTGCCTGGTTGCAGAGATCGGAGACCTGAAGGACCTGGAGACGCTGGACGTGTCGGTGAACCTCCTGATGGCCCTGCCGGAGAGGCTGCACCGCTGCCTGTCTTTGCAGTGCCTGACAGCCGACCGCAACTGCCTGCGCTGCTTCCCCCGACAGCTGTGCCAGCTTCACAGCCTCAATGAGCTCTCCATGGCGGCCAACTGCCTGGCCTGGCTGCCCCTGGGTGAGTGAGCGGCATGAAGGTTGAGTTGGTGTGGGGGGGAGTCATCAAACACGTGGGTTGAGGGTAGAGGGTAGAGGGTAGAGGGTAGAGGGTAGAGGGAATATGAACCCAGGAAGTTACCAGGAAGGGAGCTCCCTACTTTTTGGGGATATTGTTCTCTTCCCAACACTTTTCTTTCTCTGATTAAATACCATTGACTGGAGTCTTTGAGGGGAGTTCAGATCAAAACCAGGCTGTGCTGCAGGTTTCTGTGCATTCAGTGACCTGCCAGGCGTCAGTAATTAATTCTTCATCTGCCAAGATTTGAAACGGAGGAACGAGACAGTAAATCATGGGCGCAAAAAGAAAGAAAACAATATTGGGATCCAGTTGGAAAAAGAAATAATTCATTTTTGAGTGATGGTTTAAAAGCATTAGAGAAGACATCAGGGGAAGCACATGACTGATGACTAGATGGGAGTTTTGGCTTGTTTCTTCTCAGATCCTGTAAGGTGTGATGGATTGATTGGGCAGCTCTACAGGAAGCCAGCGAGAAATGTATTTCCAATAGCCTGCTGTTGAAGTATTTTAAAGATGTATTCACAATTTGTAAAGGGACCTCCGTTAAGCAATGAAGAAGAATCTGCCTTTGGGAAGGGATCTGTATAATCCTGTAATGTTTGTATTTGTTAATTTAGAAAAGAAAAAAAAAATTGGTGTAATCTGGACTTCACTGTTTGTTTGTGAATTTTTTTTCAAATTTGGCAGCCGTCCTTATCCAGGGATACAAGCACAGATTTTAGTATAAAATGCTATTTAGATGCAAATTATCGCATGTAAGTGCAGTGATAGTGTTATAGCCCACAGCTGTCAAAACAACTACTTCCAGTGTTTCCCCCAGAGCTGAACTATTCGATTCAAACCAATCGACAGTCAGTGTGTACAGAAAAGTTCTGGTTTAGTGATTTTAGCTGGCTCAAGTAAGTCGTAGTGCCACGACAGGTCCATGGGGGGGGACCCAGGGAGCGTCCAATAAAATAACTCTCTCACACTCTGTGTTTTAAAGTTTATAGGACTGAATGTATGGTTTTAGAAGAGCACAGTGCATGGGTGGTGCTTCAGGGAGAGAGGAGGTGATTCTCAGCCATGTCAGCTGAGTGTGGAGTTTTATAGGATATCAGATGCAGTCGTTTGGCCAATGAAGGAGATGGAGTAGGTGGAGAGCTCCAAAGCCCGGGCCTTTAGCTGAGTAGTATAATCAACCAGATTACGGGTTTCAGTATGTTGGAATGGAACTGGTATTTGGCAGAATTATTTGCAGGAACAATTTTGTTCTGAAACATGTATGCCAGGATACCAAAGGGGCTCTTGCCAATGCCAAGAGAGAACCTAAAGAGCGCTCCAGACTACATCCAGTATGCAGATGTGTTTGTGGGTGTGTCATATCACATCCAATGTACTCCCTACATTTGAAACACACATGAACCAAATGAAACACACTCCTCTCAGTCTCACTGATGCACTACCTTTATTAATAAATTACCGAACAGTTTATTATTTAAATAATGTACGGTGACTGTGGATTGTTAGCAGTCTGTTTTCGTGGTAATCTTCTGAATAGTTCCTAATCTGCGTTTATCTTGAGTGTAAGTGGAGCGCAACAGCATCTGGGAAAACATTCAGTTCACAGTGAGTCACTTCAGTATCACAGATCTTTGCTTTTTGTTTCCCAATGACAGTTAAATCCCATCTGAATAGATGTCTTAGGAGGGGGGGGTGCACAAGAGATGCATCTTGCATGGTTAAACCCACTGTTATCTATAAAAGAAAGTGTAAGGGTTCAAAAGGCTGGCAGCTAGGAAATACAAACGAGAGTGAAATTATTAAACGTGGGGATTTGGCCTTGCATCTTAATTCATTTTTTCCCATCAATGTTTCAGGCCTCCAAGAGAGTTTGCTTCCTAATACAGGCTTCTTTGGACCTTTCTGCTGTGTTACCTTTTTGTGGTGTGCCAGCAATATGGATCGCATGTGGCATTGCTGTGATGTAAGGACAGGAGCCTTTGTTTGTTAGAGATCGGTCACTTTTGGTCATTTCCCAGAGCAGGAAGCTTTGATTCCGAGTAGTCTGAAGCAGGCGAAAGGAATGTTTGTTTTTGTTTTTTTAATGTTGCCACATGTGGCGCGGTGTTAGTCTTCCAAGGTTGTCCACACACAGACAGCTTCCACTAAATTCCGCCTGTCCAGATGTGTTATGATTTACTAGAGGGGAAGATTCTGACATCTCAACCTTAGCCTTCCTCAACAAGGGATACATTTATTTATGAAGACATTTATGGATACGTTTTTAACTGGGATTGAAGCTGCGTATGATCTTGTACACATTATGCTATTTACACTGCCTGGGGTATATCTGCTCGCAACACAAAGATTTGGCCAGAATCTCTGAATGTCTCCTGGGTTTTTTCCTCTCATCATTTCATTTGAAATAATGCCTGTAATTTGTAGCTGCAATGGAGCTTGCTTGCCACCATTCAACAGATTGCCTGGGTTTAACACCTTCCCCCACCCCCAGACGTTTCTCGTTTCTCTGCTTAGCAAAGTGTGGCAGTATTAGAACCGAAGACAGACACGTGCCTTTTCAGGCTGGGATAATTGACTGCATAGCGTGAGAGCTTAATACAAAATAGGAGCTTTTGAGGTAGTCGACCATCTGGAACAGAAGGAGCAGAGTTGTGAAATGTTCCAGGCTCATCTCCTCAGTCATTTGGACCCCTCTTTGAGGTGGTCCCGGAGCTGCAGACAGACACCCACAGCCCTCAGGGTCGTCCGCCTTCAGTGCCATAACGAGGCTCCAGCACCACGCCCAGGTCTTGGTTTCACCCCTCGCCGCGCCCAGGTCTTGGTTTCAACGCTCGCCGCGTCCAGGTCTTGGTTTCACCCCTCGCCTTGTCCAGGTCTTGGTTTCACCGCTCGCTTCGTCCAGGTCTTGGTTTCACCGCTCGCCGCGTCCAGGTCTTGGTTTCACCGCTCGCCGCGTCCAGGTCTTGGTTTCACCGCTCGCCTCGTCCAGGTCTTGGTTTCACCGCCTGCCACGTCCAGGTCTTGGTTTCACCGCCTGCCACGTCCAGGTCTTGGTTTCACCGCTCGCTGCGTCCAGGTCTTGGTTTCACCCCTCGCCTCGTCCAGGTCTTGGTTTCACCCCTCGCCTCGTCCAGGTCTTGGTTTCATCGCCTGCCGCGTCCAGGTCTTGGTTTCACCGCTCGCCTCGTCCAGGTCTTGGTTTCACCGCTCGCCGCGTCTAGGTCTTGGTTTCACCGCCTGCCGCATCCAGGTCTTGGTTTCACCCCTCGCCGCCATCTCCTCCGCTTCAAAGGCTGTCCCCCCCCCGTCCCCGCAGCCGGAGAGCACGGTATGGACACGCTCAAGTTCACTTCAAGGGCGAGCTGTTTCCTGATGAGCCACAGAAGAATTGCACATGGTGAACAGATCAGTTGTTCGCACGTTTCTCTCCCATGTGCCGTGTAACACCATTAGTGGCCTCAGGTGCCTGAACAGAGAAAGGGGCAGCTGTTAATCGCGTGGCAGTCACGGTCACACTAATACCAGTTAGCATACGCTCACACCAGTCCGGAATGCCAATGCTGGGGATACAGAATTTCACTATTGCATTCAGGCCCATGATATTCAACACGTAAAAACATCACAGCTCCACGTGGTCTTCACTTGGGCCAGACCGTGGCTGTTAATCCTTCCTGCAATTTGTGTACGGTGTTGTCTGCGGTTGCATGTGGGAAATGGGAACTGATGACTGTGTGAGGACGAGCAGCTTGTGTCTGGCCGCTGGTTAGTGTTACGTTAAGTGATGTGGGAGCATGGACCCCGCTGACCCAGATGAGATGACTGACGACAGTGGTGTTTCTCCTAGACCTCGGGCGCTCACGAGAGCTGCAGTTTGTCTTCGTTGACAACAATGTTCACCTGAAGGGCCTCCCGTCCTACCTGTACAACAAGGTGATTGGCTGCAGTGGGTAAGGAATGCTCTCCTCTCCTCTTTTGTGCCTCGCTGCTCCTCGGATTCTGACTAGACGGCGGGATTCCAAACCCAGCCAGAACCATTAACTTTGTTTGATATCTCTGCCTGACGGAGCATCATTTATACTCATAATAAGCAGTTCCTATTCAGTCTTTAATGTGCTGTATTTTCTGTTTGAAAAAAAGACCCAAACATTTATCCATGCGCCCCTGATTTTTTTGCGTCGGTTCAAGGCGCGTTTAGTGAGCGGTTGGTTCTGTGTCTTATGGCTTTTGAATGCCCCTCTCCCTCCCTCACAGGTGCGGGCTGTCTGTGCAGGTGCCAGATGTGAAGCTCATGTCTGTGGCCCTGGGGGAGATGAGCATCCCCCTGCCAGCCGAGGTGAAAGCCATCGGCTCAGAGGCGGAACACGTGGTGCCCCTGGAGGAGCTGGCCATGAGGGTCCTGTACAGCACATGTAGCCCGCTGCTCAGAGGTGAGCGCTGCACTTTATTGGAAAGGTAATGTGTTGTAGTGAAGTGCAGACACTTGGTTACCTAATCCAGGACAAAAATGAGCACAGCCGTGTCTCATACTGTTGATGACATCCATTTATCCTCAGTTACATCACGTCACCAACTGACTGGGATAATGTCTGAAGCCAAATCCATTGTGATGCAAATCGCTGTCAGGAGCTAGCACGAGTCCTACTGAAAGGCTGAAGATAGACGGATAATACGACATGCAGACCCAGCCCAGAAATGGCGGGTCAGTTCCTGCAGAATGACTGGAATTTTGTTTAGTCATGAAAACCTGGCAAATGGAAAATGATACCTTAGAATGTTTTGAATACATTCCAGGACTAACACTATTGCCTGGACTGCTGAACACAAACTGAGGTAGAGAAAAGTTAAGAAACTCTCTTCGTCATATATTCAGAATAAGCATTGCGTCTGGGTTTGCGTTAGTCTAAGGTCAACATATGGGGCCCTTTTCCCATACAGTGTACAGTCGTACCAGTACTCAAATAAAGCTAAGAAGTCAAACTTTCACCAAACTGGGTATAAATCGCCCTCTCAGTCCTCTGGCTCCAACCACTACTACTCTCCTTTAAGTAGATCAAACCAGATTAAGAGTGGTTAGCTGCAGGTGGGTGCTGCGTTTCCAGAAGCGGGATGGAGGGTGTTACAGCTTGTGGAATCTAGAAGGCTGTCAAGAACCTTTTTTAAAGAGCCTGTATTGTGGATTAAGCCAGGTTTAATTAGTAACAAAGGAACTCTTCTGACAAAGATATACAGGTGGAATTGCTGATGAAAAGCAGGCCTCCTTGTAATTAAATGTTTGTTCAAACCAACAGACTGTGGTGTGCTTGACTGGGATATCTTGTATGGATTCCTTACATGAAATTGCACTTCCAGTTTGGCCAAGTTTTCCTGCTACTTTTAGAGTGTGAAGACACAGACTTCTCTATCAAAGCATAGTGGCTGTGAACTGGATCTGACATCTAACTCAGAATAATCGTAATCATTTGTCGATAATGTGGAATCGACGGCAACAGCAATCGGACAAGCTAAAACATGACGCTGTGATCATCCGGGCCTTTCTTCTCCGCAATGAATAAGTTTGTATGGAACGGGGGATTCTGGGAGGACGTGTTGCCATCGCGCGTGCTGCGATAAACACTGCGGTGGTGTTGTTGTTTTTCTCCAGACCCCGACTTCCTGCCTCCCATGTCGCTGCCCAAAAGCCTGCTGGAGCTCCTGCACTGTCCGCTGGGACACTGCCATCGGTGCAGCCAGCCCATGTTTACCATCATCTACCCCAAGCTCTTCCCGCTGAGGGAGACGGCGCTGGCGGGGGTGCACCGGAGGTAATTCCACCCGGGCATGGAGGAGAGCCTGTCTGCTCTCATCCCAGCCAGGAGAACACTTACCTGCTCCTGTCTGATTTCCCGCTCGCTTCGTCTGTAAACGGTAAACTCGCCGGCCCGGCTGGCGGTGGAGAAAAGTTGTTTTTTGCTTTCAATTACTTCCAGGGCATTAAGTGATCTAATCAGTCTTGGCATCGTTTTCTTCTTGGAGAAAACCGAACAGCAGCTTATTTTCATTGTTGCACCTCTTTATGGCATGCTAGAGCTTCAGTGAGATGGGGACATGGAGCAGAGCCAGATGTCTCCCACCCGCTCCTCTGCTGTTCTTGATATGATTCTGGTGCCGCTCTCCTGGAGCGGTGGATAATTGAAAGGGAAAAGTGGCTCATGTCGATTCCCTTTGACAGCGCCGCTGTGCTGGAGCTGGGTGTGCCACATCTCGCTGCGGGTCTGCGCAGTGCCTTGCCGTCTCTACTCCGAGACGCGGTTTGGTGAAAGAAAAAAAAAAACCTACCATTGCGTTTCCTGGTGCAAAGGACACCCAGGCTGGGGCGCGTCATCAGCTCCGGTCTGATTAATTAAACTTGTCTCTCTCCCTGTGCTGTGGCACCCTGGCCAAAATGTTGCCGACTTCGAACGCTCCCCGGCACTGACGTAATGAGTCCTGATTTTGTCGTTCTGCGCTGAGCAGATAGGTTAATCGTTTCATTAACACCAGGTCCTCTGAGATGCGGCATCCTTCTGGAGTGTATGCCGTTGCCAGGCCAACCTGCCAGCATCTTTGTCAGGAGTCCCAGGAAGGTTTGAATTAAGGCTTCGTAACCAGTGCTCACTGTCACAGAAGGACCCCCCGCCTCCCCCTTGCTGCGCTGTAGTGGATGGCCATGATTACTGTCGACACTAATTTATGGTCCTGTCTAACTGGAGAAACGAGAGCTGGGGATAAAGGGCTGAGCTGATTAGGCAGCACCTTAAGATATAAAGCTGTGACCACAGCTGCTGCTGTGTGCCTTCAGTCCTGGCACAGCGCTGCACTCCTGTCACTCATCTCCCCATCTCTCCTTCTCTCCCTCGCCTGTCTGCTGCCGTCTTTCACCGTTCCCCCCGGGCCTTTGTGACGTCATTTCCTTCCCCTTTGTTTCCAACAGGACCACGGTGAGCTTCGTGGCATACTGCTGTTCCAGCCAGTGCGTTCGGACATTCGACCTGCAGAGCTGATCCCAAGGCCCGGATCCCTCTGGGATAGGGAGACTCCAACCAAATAGACTGGAATCTATCCCATAAGCTACTGGCCTCGGCCTTGCGCCCAGGTGGATTGGTCAGTGGTGCTGTTCCCAAGCAACTTGACAGGACAGAGTCCCATTCTAATGAGTCGATAAAGTACAATATATGGCTATTCAATATGACATCAAACGATTTGTCTGCAGTATCAGCTGTCTAAACAAAAGTTAAGCCTCAGTATTTCACAATTGTGAGGTCCCCATCCAATTCCTTGTCTGTGAAACACAAGCATACACGTGAGTGCATGGAAAAATGATCACTATTTAAATTATTCTTACATCTTCATACCACTCAGAAGGAAATTTATTTTATGATATTTTTCAAAGGATTTTTGTACATGATACAGATGTGAAGGAAATGGAAAAACAAAATCCCATTTGAAGTATAACTATTTTATGGGTTTTATATTGAAATATGTTTTCTATCCCCTAAGACATCACCTGCTATTTTACTCTGCTCCCTACAATTACAGTTTCAGAGATGCTTAAAAGGTGATGTTATTGTCCGAATAAAACATTTGCCCAGAAAGGCATTCTCAAGCAGAAACTTAAGGTCTCTCTGTTTGCTATTATCCTGAGTTTGACCCATGTTTGCTGACCTTTGTAGACATATTTGTCATAACAGTAAATTAGGGCAGTTCAATCATAAAGTCTCCATACGAATGTTGTTTAGTTCACACCCTACAACACGTGACCCTGTAAAGCAGTCTTTTCTTTAACGTTTCCAGGTTTAGTGGGCAGTTTGGTGTAAACCCCTAAACTTTGAGGCAGAAAGGATCCAGATTGCCCTGTTTGTTCTTCTCCCAGAAGCAGGATCCACACAGAGTAGGAGGCATTAAAGCTCCACTGACATCTGTGAAAAGTTAGAGGAAGGTTCAGCACGTCAATACTGTAGTTTTGTTTAACTAAAAAGATATGTTCGACAGAGGCGAAAAACGTTAAGATGCTATCACCTCACTGAAAGAACCCCTATACTAAGTCTACATCAGACCTGGTGTGATAAATAAATAAATAAATAAATAAATATGATTTCATATCAGTGAAACTTGAAATGGAGGGGTCTTCTAAGCAAGTTCCTTAGAAGGTAATGGGGTCTTCTTTGACTATTGCCTTTTAGCACTGCCCAGAACTTCCCAGTGATTCTAGTGTTCCCAATATTTATTTTACCTGGCTAATAAAGGCTCTGATTCTGCATGCTATGTGGAGGGTTGGATTAGGCATTGAGAAATTCCTGCTCTTTGCAGTCTTTATTCTACTTAAATATTCTCTGCTCTATTATTGTGTAATCTTTATTTGTTCATTTGCTTACTGAAGTGTTCCTTGTGTATTCATGATTTTTCTTTGGCACCGTTGCCTTTTATAAATTACGAGTAATCACTTAGATTTGAAAGCCATATATTTGGCTGTAATTATTATTTATTTAGAATTTTTTTTTTTTTTTTTGGATATTGCAGTCGACAGATTATGATAATGACGTGTCGTCAATCTGTTGGACCTTTCACTACTCTAAAAGCTTCTGTAACGTTTTCAGTTGGGTTACTTCTAAGCTTATTGCCCCGTTCTTCTGGCAGCAGGGCAAGAGATGCACTGACTCCCGGCTAGTTTCCAAAGAACCGGCCTTGTCTCGTGAGAGTGAGTGCATTACCTGAGTTAGGTTAGGTACCTTTAATCCCTCCCTCCGACCAGTCTGCTGGACAGCAGTGGAGGGGGGGACACAACTCACCATGGGGGGGGCATGTGGCACAGGCACTCACTGTGATGGGGGTAGCTATCGTGGTGCTGTGATGAAAGCGCAGACTGGCCCTTTGGGTCTTTGTTTCACCAGCTCTGTACTGTAACTCCGTTTTTATAGTGGGCATGTAAAGCTGACGCACAGCACCAGCACTGAAGTTCAATGTTCGTTTGTGCCTGCCTGTGAGGAGAATGGTGTACGTGTAAATCGGTGGAGGCTGTACTTACAGCTAATACTAACTTTGCTGTCTCTGCCAGGTTGAGGACTGTGCCGCTAAGTTCCACCGCTGTGTCTCAGCTCTCCTGATGAAATGTGTGCGTCAGTCAAAGCTTCTCAAGCTTCCTGCTCTTCTGCATCGCATTGGCCTCAGCCTCTAGTGGAGAGTGTCTGGCTGTGTCTCCGGGGGGAGTGACCTTCTGTTATACAGGGGACCTTTCTCTTGCTGTTATTTGTCCCATTTCCACCAATTCTTGGCGATTATGCCTGCATGATGGAAAAGCCCCTTCGGCATTGGTCATTGTGGCTCTTGGTGGCTTCCTTTTGGGAGGGGCAGAAATACATCTCACTACACCTGCAATTTTTTCCATTGATCATCACTGATGCCTGATTTTGACCCGCATTTCTAGGTCAGATTTCCACTCTCCCCCTTTGTCTTCTGTCATATGTAGGATATCTAAGTCTTATAGAACTGTAAAATAATGTGTGTGTGGTCTGAGTTAGCCTACAGTCTAAGGATCAAAAGATATCAGGTTTCATAATGAGGCTTCTCAGCTCTTGTCTGTGGCTCTAGATGTTCATTAGCATTTAGGCTGCTTAAATCTTTTTTTTTAACGCAACGTAGGAGACCTGGGATGCACAGTACTTGATTGGAGACATGGGAAATCAGGTTACTTGCCTCTGCCATCTACCCCCAGTGCACAAGCAGCACGTCTTTTGGATAAATCAGTGTATTTTTGCAGGCTTCTGGTGTTTCCCGGTGGGCCACTGGTGCTACAAGCATATCGCCCAAGTTCTCCATACAGTCTTTGAGTGATTAGCATTTCCTATGATGACATCTCTTCTGTGGCGTATCTAATCATCTCTCTGCTTTGGATGGAAAGAAGGATGGCTCTCATTTTGTCTAGCTACTTCTGAGTGGTCACGCGGTGTATGCGTGCTCCACAGATTTTGCGGCGAGCGGTTTGGAGAGACTTTCAGTTGTGCTGAAAGTGCTGCCAACTTGTGTGGCACAGATATAGCATGACTGTAGGAGTGTTGGCTGCGACAATGGTCGGTTTCCCCACTAATTCTAATTTCCCATCAGACATCAAACCTGGAACAGCTGCCTTAACAGCACCCATTCCCTTGTTTTGTAACTCCACCTTTTGTCACTGAATCCCCACTGTGATTGCGACTTGACTCCTACACACACACCACACACCACACTCCACACTCCATAATTCTACTGTAGGTCTCCACTGGGGGGCCAAGCTGGGCTTCTGTTGTAATGACACTGTTTTGTAGGTTGTTATCTGACACATAGTGTAGACGTGTCAATGGCTCACACAACCAGGTGGATCGATGTGCTTGGAGGGGAATGTGGGAGGAAAGATCGAAAACGAGGTAGATCTGTCAATCAAACGTGATCTCAGTGTTGAGGTCAAGAACTTGGAAGTATTGTGCAAAAGTATGATTTTTTCTTGATAATTATTAGTATTATTTTTTAACTTGAATTTTAGATAAAAGATTAAAAGAACATTTTCCCCCAAAGAGAAAATAAAAGGGGTGCTCATTTCTACCCTCAGTTGTAACACCCTAGGTGCCCATTCCTTTATTCAAGAAATTCTCTATGTTAAAAAATCTGCTACCTGGAAATGTCCTGAATCCTTAAGAATTAAATATAAGTTGTTTTTGTTGGTTATCGTTACTTAATACTCTGTGATTTCTTAACCATTTCATCCTACATGTCTTTTCTCCCACCTTTTCACACTGACAGAAAAGATAATGAGGATAGAAATTTGGGTGTTGTAAACAGAATTAAAATGCATTACACTCAAATCCCCTCAGCAATTTTACACATAATCAAGTAGCTGACAGAGCGAGTTTTTAATCTTTTATTCAATTAACAACAACTTTAATGACTTCAAGTTCAAGGAAATTTCATAGATTGATGGATCTACTGTATACCAAAAAACAAAACTATAGATGTTGAAGCCCAGATAATGTTTCTCAGCCTAAGTGAGCTTAACCCAACCATCTGAGCTGTGCTAAGTGTGAATACCATTAATCCACAACGAATCTACTGTAGGACACAGCAAAATATTGAGCCAGAGATATCCACACCTGTGAAACTGATAGAGCAGTAGAAATGTGTGGTTCCTGCAGGGGTGTTTTTTTACGGGATTCAGTAGAGTGTGTTTTCAATGGCTGCTGATATCTTTTTTTGGTTTGCTCATGTGGGACAGGTTTGCCTGTGGGACTGTGCAGTGTGCAGATCTGGTTACTGTCTGTGCAACTTTACTACCATAGGTCAAAGCAGCATTCAGTAACCTTGGCTAGTGCAACTCTACTGCCATAGGTCAGAGCAGTGCTCACAGTAACATTAGTGCCGCTCTGACCTAGTGCAACTCCACTGCCTTAACTAGGGCAGCACTCAGTAACCTTGGCCTAGTGTGACTCTGATGTAGTAATACTCTGACCTAGTGCTACTCCACTTTCATAAC
>JAOYSI010003544.1:72575-85341 GCA_025775065.1 Hiodon alosoides
GCAGCACTCAGTAACCTTGGCCTAGTGTGACTCTGATGTAGTAATACTCTGACCTAGTGCTACTCCACTTTCATAACTAGAGCAGCACTCAGTAACCTTGGCCTAGTGTGACTCTGATGTAGTAATACTCTGACCTAGTGCTACTCCACTTTCATAACCAGGCCAGCACTCAGTAACCTTGGCCTAATGTGAGTCTGTATAAAATAAATAAACAACTCAAAAACTGAAAACCCAGAAATACAATGAACACCATATAGCACAAGGCTACTTCAAAATAGCTGTTGTTTATTGGGTGAATGCTGAGTCAAAAAAGTCCAAAAGTGTCAGCCTCTACAATGTGCGCTCAATGTCAACTCCAAGGGCACTCTCACTAGTTACATTAGATAAAGGCGCACGCAGATGTCTGATGTCTAACAAAACGTTTCCAGCGCTTACAACCATTGAACCAGGATGACCATGGTAATTTAGAAGCCAAGCTTTATCCGGACATGGCAGTTAGAATCACTTCTGTGTCATTCAGAAATGTGAAACACAAATATGGAATATCGAAGAATAAACTACTCCTCAAGACCAGTTTACTCTTACTTTTGAAGTATTTTAAAGAATGCGTATTGACCTTAGAACCTGACCTTGCACCTTAGTTGTCTCTCTTTGCTTTGCTCACCCAGCTGTGTCTTTTTCCACCAATAAGGTGTAACATGGATTTGCTGAACAACAGAAAGCTGCCAGGGCTTGATAAAAAAACAAAACAAGGGATGCTCGGATAGATGTTTCCATTTTCCCAGGATCTGTGCCCAGGTTCCTGCCTACACTTTGCACTGGGCTGTAAAAATAAAGGACAAACTTTGTGCCCCTCTAAATTTGCTTTTGGTTGCAATGATTAATAGAGAGATGTCTTCCACAGCAGGCATCCTCAGAGACGGTACAGATCAGTCTTTGTGTTGTACATATCTGACACCCCCTGCCAACTTCTCCACCACTACTACCACCTCAGCTGCCCCCTGCCAAGTCCATATTGCAGACTTCTTAACTCATAAATCATCTCCAACAAAACATTTCCAGTCCTCGTTTGCTTTTTCTGACGTGCAAATTTATTACCTGTGCCAAGCAAACAGATGCTTCTCAAATCCCCAGTGTCCGCCTTTTGTTTAACTGTGTGAAAAGACTCAAATGAAAAACTGGAAAATGACCTGAAAGAGTGGCGAGGGTTCTGTATTTCAGTATGAAGAGAATAAACACACACATACAGTGTGTAGCTTTGGAATTTCATTGCTACTGTATGACTGGAATGGCCTTGCCAACCGCGGAATTGCACAATTTCACTGATGTTAATTTGTATAGGAATATAAATACCTAAGCCTCTTTCCTGGGTTGGTTTGGCACCGGGCCTGAGACTATGAAACAAATGTTTCGTTTAATAATACTGAACATCTTTGGTGCTGTTGCAGGCAGCAGTTGATAAAAGAAATGTGGTATTATCACACTGCACTTGTTCATTCATGTGAAACAATGGCTAAGTCGTTTTATCTTCAATCTGTTGTTCTCAGAAGTGTGTTAATCTAGAACAAGATGAAAAGCACGTTATTCCTTAAAGTAGAAGTAAATTCAGCTGTGACCCACTTTTAAATACAACTGCAGAAGATCGGAATTGCCGTGCGCCGTTGAATTTATCTCTCACGAGTAAGCCAGGATTTCATTCAGCCACTTCCGTTTCACATGATATTGAATTAATATTAAAAACTAACAACAAACAAAACAGAGGACGAATGCCTCCTGTTTATCGGAGCTGGGTAAACAATCCCCAATGTGGGATAGACGCAATCTCACAGGGTATCTGTTTGGCTTGAATCTCCCAAACTCACCTCAAATATTGTCTTTCCAAAAGGGCAGGATGAGGATAATTGGATGAAATAACATATGCTTGCTTGTGCTTTAATCAGGTCATGCTCTGTTGCATGATTGAGAAGTCTGGACTGTTCTGTAAGTGTAAAAACACCTTACCAGCATCTAAGCCCAGGTAATCAGGGAGAGAATACCTGGTTGATAAGTTTTGGTGAAATTATTGATGAGCTATTTAAATTGTATTTTTACAGCAAGGCACACAAATACTGTTTACTGTTAACCTCTGTGTTTCACTTTATAGTCAGAGTTCTGCCTATTCGGCATTCCAAGCATTACTATATCCGACAGCCAGATTATGATTAGCATGGAAAGTTGTTTCGCTCCTTTTTGGTATGGTTTGCATATCTGTCAAACGTTGCAATGGATTATATATCCGCTGTATAATAACAGTAAGTGTACTGATAGCTGTTTTTTTCGAGCAGTGTACAATCCAGAATAACAAGAGCTGAATAATAATAGTGGCCATAACTTGGCAAACTGAATACTCAAAAACAAAAAAAACTGTAGAAAAAGAGAGGAAAAAAAACTACACCACCTAGATTCAATTGTTTTAATTTAGTCTTCATTTCTGCATTAATTGTCAGAATATTCATTAGTATGGTGAATATGTTTAATTTGTTGAATTGCTATGCTTTTTTTATTTATAGATGGATCTGAATTATTCCACACTGCATATTACTGTAAAAGATCATCTCCTGTGTGTCTCCAGCATCTTTTGGCAAGATTATTTTATTACTGTGTTGTGGCTGAGTTGGGTAACCGGAAAAGTACCAGGTGGAATTAAGGAAAATTTTGGGAAAATGGAAAATCACATGCAATATTCCTCAACTCATTGTTGAACCTGTTCTATGCTAGCAAAAATTGCCTGTTGAATAAAAAGGTGGGTATTGCCATGGCAGTTAAATCGCTGAAGTAATGCAACTAATGCAACAGAGAGAATATGCCATTACAACAAATACGTCTCTTATTGCTCAGAACACTTTATACATTCATAATTGTTGTGCCAAGAAAAACTCAGACTCCATAGTCAGAGAGTATAATTGCTCTGCAATATGGAGACAACCAATTAAAAACAATTAAAGTAATTCAGTGAGTTTATTTTTGCATTTACCCACACTAAGGTGCAATGTTAAAAACGACTTGACTGCGGGACCAATAATGTTCTTAAGAAAGCAACAAGATAAAACCCTACTCAATCCAAAAGTTAAACATTGAGTAAAAATTAAACTAAAGGACAGATTTACAGTTCACTTTCAAATACGAAATATGACTATCACTAATGGATTATTTTCTTTCAAGAACCCCAGAATTCTGTGCAGTATGCCAGATAGTGCTTGGTGGCCTGTAACCGTAATATTATAAAATGCAGTCGCTATGACAGTTATATCCCCTATTCTTCAGACACAGAGTTGAGCCCCTTTGTATAAATGTTGGAACAAACCTTTACAGAAAAACTATGTGGCATGTGGCCCGGGGCTACTCCCTCAAGCCCTAGGAACACGCCCTCGCCCTAAGGTCGGCTGACCGACAGCCAAGCTGGGGGTGGGGGGTATGTAGGGGGCAATGCACAGTTCCCCTGATTACAGTAGTTTACTTTCCAAATTCTCATCAAGACAGTTCATTTTAAACATAAAATAATCATCTTACTTTACACCAAAGTTGCAGAGAACAACTTGTGAGCATATTTTTCACTTTGTAGGCATCATATAGAAATATATAACTGGAAATGTGACCCTGATATTTTTACTGATATTTTTGGTAACACCTGAAATTAAAGTATTTTTTTTTCTAAAGCTTATTAGGCCAGTACTTGACCCCTATTCTTAAAGATGATCTGTTTATGGTGCTACCATTTGTTTGGCAATACTTTTGAAATGCATGGTCTCAGTCAGTCATAGCCTGATATGAGTAAGAATCCGCATACACCAAAATTATTTTAAAAGCAACAATAGGCTAAACCTTAACAAACTGCACACTCAAAAAAATTTATTTTATTGTAACAGGGAAAGGTCATGTAATTAACATTAAAATTAAACACCAATCATGCCGTAGATGGGTCATTTGGAAACTGGTAAGGCATTTGCAATAATAGGTTCTTTAATAAAAACTTGTAATTGTATAGAAGTAAGTGTGTATAGAAGTAAATGATTAGATGTGTCACGGTGATTACATCGGACAACGTAACTACTAACACGTTTCTTCACGTTTACTCTGGAATGACGTTGCATGAAGGCACATGAGGCAGTATGAAATCTGTAGAAACGAAAAGGAAAAGGGTTACAATATGTTTAAAATTTTCCTCTTTTTTTTTCTGACATTATGTCATGCTTCGCCCCTGGAAACCACACCCCCTCCCTCCTGTAGTCCAGGGGAATTGCTAGCTGAGTCAGGTTCACACCACAATTAGTTTATTCCACAGTATAAAAGGTTATTTTCCACTCTACATTTATTTAAAAGCGATCCTCCCACGTAGCATTACAACCTCAAATTGTGGCAAAGTAACATTTTTCTACAGGCATATATCCACTGGCATCATTCACTGTGTTTTAGGCAATAAAAAAAGGTACAGTGTTGGGTTATTTTATTTTATTTTATATAATAAATATAAAAAAATATAAAAAATATTTTAGATTTGACCAATCTTTAAGGAAAACAGATATATCTTGCATAGAATGATGTATCCTTTGCATCTGATTTGTGACACAACTTGGCTTTCAGGGTGTGATTTTTGCAATAGTTTGACAACTAATAAAGTCAGCCTCTGGGTTTGGTTGCAGAAGGGGAGCAGTCAGCTTTTATCTAGACAAGATGGTCTGATATTTGCCCTTTGGATCTATTTTATCACTTATACTGATAATAATAAGGAATGAAATAAAAACAATGTCCATTGCAATGACTGACAGCTATAGCTGCTCCAGCCAGCCCCCTAGCTCCCCTGGACCCCTGTAACACATGCATATGGGATCCTGTTTATTAGGCCGCTGTCAACAACATCCCTTTGGGCAGAAACACAGAAGAGACACAGAAGTAAGAGGGAGCAGATTAAGACCTCTGAGGGGTAAGAAGGAAGGAAGCCACCCAGAGCCTGCTTTTCCCTCATGAAAAGGAGGGCAAAAGTAGATGCTTCTGTGAAGTTCTTTTACGGTGACAGAAACAGACAAAATACCAAAGGGAAACATGTATCTCCATTGTGTCAAAAGCATTGTGTTGGGGGATATGGACTGGGAACTCAAGGACTGGTGCAGTAAGGAGCAAGCTGTAGGGCTATGGAGAGAGGCGCTCCTGTTTGATCTGCAGCATGAAGTTAGATGAGTAGTGGCCTATTACTGTCCCGTATTGCTCTATCAATCTCCAAAAAGGTTAGAGGTGTATATTTTTTTTATATATTTTGTAGATTTGTAGGGATTGAAGGAGATTTATTAAACAAGTCACTTGAAAGCAATAGGGCCAAATATAATGAAGAATTTTAGCTTATCTGGAGTCTCATACTGCAAAAAAAAGGGTCAGAAAAATTTGTGTGATCGCCATTCACAATATAAATTTTATTTACTACGTTAAAATATCATAAACTATACTACATTCGACATTAAATATGTGAAGAACCTGTCATTTTGTAAACAATCAGATGGGGGAGAACAAATGTGATGTAATCTATATATTTACCTAACTGATGAAAATATATTGCTTTATCTGGTTGCTAAATACAAGACACACTTTCAAGACAGGACCCCTCCGTTATTTTAGACATTAACAAAGGGCTGTGGGGGGGAAAAAACTGAAATTGTCATTTATAATTAAAGTTTTTATTTAATTTTTAATTGTTATATAAGTAGTGTAAATCCCTTGAATATTTCAGTGTCGGTTTTTCACTTCTGCTCTGGTAAAGATTTGTTGGCTTTGTATCATGATGTACCACCTACTAAGTGTTGTCATGTCCCCATTGCATTGGGGATAGTGTAAAGTGCCGTGGAATGATATGTTTATTTTGGTTGTTGGTGAGACTGGAAGTTCACTGATGTAGAAAGTGGGAGCATGGGGATCCGTTCAATGTATTCCAGTAATTGAACGCTGCTGGGTTTACCAGAGTTTTAACTGTTTATATGTTATTGATTCAATCCAATTTTCACCGTCGATTACATTTTTGAGTAGTTAAATGGTCTGAACACAACAGAAGGTTTAAATGCATGATTTATGGCGTAGCATTCACGAGGAGAGAACGATTTAGATCTGGAAGGCACTACAGAGAATGTAGCATTTCTGTGAGATTGATTCCCAAAAGGGTATATCTGAGATAATTGAGCTGTCTTTTCAAATAGAGGCTGGTATGTAGCAGCTGTTTGCAGCATAGCAAGAAGATTAGGAGAAAGAAGTGGAACATTTTTGTACAGTGACAGTGGAATGACTAGGGAGTGGTAAGTGTGGTGCAAAGTGGCTGTAAAATATATAATTGGGGCACAAGAAATTGGGGTGGAACGCAATATGTTCATAGAAAATTATCAATGAGGAAGAAATGTTTGGTCTGTTGGAGTACTAAATAAAACTACTGTGCATAAATCAGCTTGACTGAGATCCACTGGGAGCAAAGGTGTTCCCACACAGTCCTAATTTCTGTGGGACTAAAGTTTCAAAACAACTGTTTCCCCGAGTGGCTAAAACATTGAAGTTACAAAACAAATCATCTCTTCGATGTGTAACTTAACAAATTCACAATGAGAACAGGAATTATTGAGGCGGTTGAAATGTACCTAAAGGTCCCATTTTTACCTATTAATCCCCTTGTCTGTATCACTGGTGCCATGATGTCATCACTGAATACTAGAGAATGCGCATCCAATAAAGAGATATAAATAACGATAATGGGATAATGATAGCGCCCTTCCTGCTCCAGCAGCATAGAAGTGAACGGCCCACCTACTCTTATCTGAAGTATTAGGTTTGGCAGACATTGGTTTGATTTTCTCTGGACACTTCCTGTATAAATGCGTTGACTCTCCCTGTCTGGTACTTCTCTGGAATGAGTAGCCAGGTGATTTTTGTCTTGTTAGGCTTTTTCAGTTTCCTGGGTTTGAGTAATGAAAAATTCTAGCCTTTGCCATTCAGTTTGCATCTATCGGCCCCCGGTCCCCTGATAGATGTGATCTGTCTCATGTGTTGAACCACACACACACATATATATAAAACCAGGCGTGGGCTACAGTTTCTCAGTGCAGACTGGCTTTGTTGTCACCATGTAGTGTAGCAGGATTCTGGTAAAATTACAGTGCTTCACCAGCCATGATCACTACCCACAATTCCAACATCCAGTCCTCTCCCTCTGTAATTCTCCAGAAAGTTACGAGACATTCCTACAAGTCATCTTCAGCTTTCACAGTTAGCAACTGAGAGTACATTTAAGGGGTGGGGAAATTAATGGCGGGTGTTCTTAGCTTTATTTTAGCTCCTAGATTAACTGTGTTTTAGCCTCTAGAGTATCTTTCTCTACTAGTAGTTTATAGGAAAATGTGCTCTCAATATAGCTGTGGTCATATCGTGGTGGTGCTCTGTACGATATGCAAATCAACTAAAAAGTTTGACTCAGCTACTGATACAGGTAGTCATTTGCCATTGAGTACTGAGTGTGTCAGACTTTTCTTTCCACCTCTCTCACGCTGGTTCCTGGTTCCCTGTCAGTCTATGAGGACTATCTTCTACGGACTGAGTTATTCTTGTAGTCTCAGACATTATGGTCGCAGTGTGCAGCCGTGAAGATCACACATTTGCCCATTGCCTGGCCACAATTATCCCTTTTCTCAGTTTTCGCTTATTCCTTTAGTATTACAGATTGCACTGGCATATGATATGGCATTGAGGACAACATAGTAATGTCTATTTCTCCACGCTCTTGTGAATTATTTTGCTAACTGTAAAGGTGAAAACCAACTATATTACAAATTGCTATTAAAATAATACATATATACTAAATTTTGGCTAAAACTGCTTATTCAGCTCACTATTCATGTTCATTTTGGTGAGGAAAATGCACATTATTTTAAGTGATGTTTCTTATATTATTAAGACATTTTGTATGGCAAAAGTCATGGTGGATTAAAGATGTCAAATGTGATAAATTATTTATACTTAAAGTAAATAAAGATATAATAAGTTATCATCATCATTTCCCTTTTTACCCTGTTTAGTAAGGTTCTTGAAATAACAGAAAAAAAATCTCTGCACTACACCTCTTCCTTATGTTTTACAACTACGTGAGTAAGCCAATTGCAAATTGTCGTTAAAACCTCCCCACGAAGCTCATAGGTTCACGTCAAATCCTGAGTACTTTAATTGGGTTAGCAAAGCGTCTTTTAAAATCCGACGCTCCTGCAGTCGCCGTAATCTCACAAAATGACGTCAATGGTATCCAAGGGAGTAATGCCAGTATAAACAACTTCCCAAAAACAATAAACAACGGACTGAGCTCATTTGGAAGACATGATTTAAACGTAAAACAAGTTTACTAATGAATCTTACCGTTTATTACTGTTGCTTTATTTATACGAAAACAGATTTTAAATATACGGTTAAATGTATTTATTTTGTCTTAAATCTTATTGTTGTTGCTCACACGTATTCTTGGTTTATTGCTACTTATGTCGGTGTAACACTTTTGTAACACTTCTGTATTGCAGCTATCGTTATTTCCTGGCTCCAAAGGGATTATTATTATTTTTTCTATTCGATTCTGTCAATACATTCCAATATTCTTGCCACACATTAAGCACTAAAATGCTATTACAGATTAAACACTAATAAAACGCGTTATTATATTCAAGTCCAAATGCAAAGGTAGAAAAGATTTTTTAAATTGCGAAGTCAAGAACGGGAGGTTGACGGACTTAGCTGTGGCCCGTCAGAAAAGAGGGAGGAGCTTCACTATGACAAGAGGCTGGTTCTACGGAGTTTGTCAGTTCCCTAAAAATAGAAGCCGTGTGAGTGAGACTACGCTTATGTTGCGCTGTATCTATTGGAGTCAGTAATACAGTGTATCTATATCCAGCAAGGGACGGGGGAGAAAAAGGGTGAGTAGCAAAAATAGCAACAAAATTACACATAGGGACTTGCCTGTGTCAGTGAGGGAGAGAGAGAGGGAGAGAAAAAAGCAGAGCGAGAGGGAAAGCGCGAGAGGGAAAGCAAGGATGAGAGGGGGAGCAGAATTTTAAGACAACTAATGCAATATTATTTACAGTAGTTATATTGTAATTTTTAAGCGAGGGCATTAACTACATGTGCTCCTCTGTGTTGTGCTGCATTCAACCGACGAATCATGTGTGAACATTTTCTATTATAAAAATGTCATCAGATGGAACTATTTGAATCACAAAGCAGGCATATAGCTGGTTAAGATGTACTTTTTCGAGGAACTGACATTGATAATGTATTTGTTTAAACGCATGCGTCTGTATTTTAATGTACTTCTTGCTCTAAAGTTAGGCTTAGTGAATTAAAAGTGCTAGGGGTTGATAAACGTGACTGCTGGCAGCCCACTGGAAAAGTACAGACGGCACATCGGAAGCGCCGATTATTTGAAAAGTGTTCTTGGTCACAATGTCAGTGAAATAATAATAATAATAGCAATGATAATGGTAATGATGACAACAATGAAACGACAATAGACATTTGCTTTCATTACAAAATGATAAACGTATTTTTTTTAAATTGTACAGTCCACTCCAATTTAAGATTCTTCTTAAATATTGCAATAAATATAGCTACTAAACATTACGATTAGCACTCGATCTATATACGGACTAAATCACTAAGTTGAAAGTTTAAAAATAAAATGTGTTGGTCGTCGGAGTTGTAAGGTTTAACTTTTTTCTACATTAATCGATATTTCGTAACGAAAGAAGTGTCTTAAAGCATAACCTAATCGTCTGTTTTTCTTGGACACCCAGAATGTGACAAATCCTTATACGCAGTTTACACAGGAGGATGGTATAGTACTGGATATAGTCGTTTGCTATAAAGTGCTTGTTTGACCTGTTTGTTCCATGATTCCTCTTTATATTATATATAACGAAGCCAGGTGAATTAATATAAATTAAATCATTACTGCATGCACTAGAATTGCGTAATTGACTGTATTAATTGCTAAACCTGCATGTGTGTACTCCAACCTGGGAGTATTGTATATATTGTTTTATTTAGGTGAACTGGTCTACTGCATTTATTGAACTTTACTGAATGTATTTCAGTCTTTTTAGGTGTTGCTAAATTAAATAATCTTCACTTATGTGATGATGATGTTATTCCCGAGATGTCAGTCCTCACAGTCACAGCAGAGCTCAAATGCTGCGCTGTAGACTTGCACGTAGTTACACATTGGTGTCTGCCATGGACTGGAAACACTATCTAGAAAATAAATAAATAAATAAATGTGAGGTTACCAGAGTATACACTTTGTTGAAGCACACAATAACAGATTATGCAAGATTCTCTTATTTATGTTGAGATTTTATTATAATTTAATTCGTACCCACTTAATATTATATTGAAAAAGGCTTCAGGTTTTACTGAGTATATTTTTCCAATTGGCTGGTTAATATAATGAAGTTAGGTATAGTATTATACGTTGTTTCCAAATTGTCCAGCTTTTTCTTTTTTGAATAGCAGATTCACAGTTTCCCACCATTGCCTGCAGCTCATTTAGCGCAACACAAATTGCATCTCTGTAGCTAGACAAAACTACTTTTTGAGTGAATGTGAATCTGTAATGCACAGTAAAAAAACATTATGCCAGAGGTCTGGTAATGCCCTCTGTTTAGCATGTGGAAAATGCTTCGGGTGCTGTTGAAAATGAGCTTTATATAATTTTGTGCATAGGATTTAGTGATATCATTTATGCACAGAAGGGGGAGAATAGAAATATCCCATGCTGCACTTTTTATAACCACAGTCACTACACGGTCTCATGTAACACTGGTCATTTTAATGTAAATATAGGGCATCAAATGTATTTAGTCTTATTCATGTTTTCATCTACCTCCTCTGTTTCTCCCACCAATTATTGGGTCCCTTGCATGAGAGTCTTGGCATTGTGCCACCAGACAAGCAGGTTTTTAATGTTACTAGATTGGTAAACCTAAGGCCCATCAAAAAAGGCATTAAGAAACACGCAGTCTTGTATAGCCAAAAGACTGAGACCAATTAATCTTTCCCAAAGCTCCTGCATTAACTGTTCTCACATACATAATGTATTTGTGCAAGGCATAGGTGTGGCAATTCAAGTAATTTGATAAACATTGTTGGCAGTTTTACTGTCATAAAAAAAACAAACAAAAAAACAAGATAAATGTTGAACTATAGTCCTTTTGCTACTTTTTCCCTTATTTTGAATCATCAGCTCTGTCTCAGTTCTCCATTACAACCCCTGCCACCACAAGCAGCGAAAAAGCAGAAGTGCATTTTGACCACTCTGGCCCTAGTGTAACACCCTGTGGGTTGCACCAGCAGCATCATGGTACTGAAGGAGCCCACATTTTTGATGTGCGAAGCCCTATGCCCTCACAACCCCTGGGGCACTGCTCTGCCAATGGTGTGCTGCCATCGCTCAGGTTATCTTCACGACATTTGGAAGCAACATAATCCGGACTCAAACCTACAATCTCTGAATCATAGGGTTCATTCTGCGTTCCGGTGAGCCGCACAGAAGACTATGTTTTCTTCTTCTTTTTTTTTAAACTGTAGGCCTCATAAGACAGGTAATGCGACATTGTTATGAAAATGACCTCAGGAGTTAAGTTTTCCGATCATGCTGATATGTCATGCAGTCAGTACATTCTCGTACAAAAATTATGAATACTGATATATGGAAGTTCATTCTTATAGAGTAAACCATATTCAGTTAACTGAGCGAAACAGTTAAAGGAAACTTTTATGACTTAACGTTTCAGCGAAGTTTGCTACTTAAGATAAATTCTGTCTACGTGTAGATAAAAAAAAAAAAACTTTTTTTTTTGTCTTAGAAAAATTGTGGTGGGCAAATACAAAGGAAAACCAAGCACCCTTCTTAAACGTATTCTGGATGTTTGTGGAATTTGGCAACCTTTGTCATATGTAAGACAATTTGAAAAACAATATGAATATTGATTGGAATGCTGTCAACACTATGCCAGTGAATTTCAGATTGTCGTAGATTGTGTTTTGCTTCTTTAATTGGAGATCACACACGTCTTAATTAATATAAAACAGTTGCTGGTGACAAGGTAAGTTTGTTTATATAGCATAGATTTCATATAACCAGAAGATAGCACCATTCTTCGGTATGCTTAGTGACTACCAGAATGTCTCAAAGGAGAAAAAAGGACATCAACCGATGCCAAAAAAAACAAACAGACAAAAAAATGAGCCTTCCTGTTGAGGCTGATGTTATGTACAGATTCTTAATGGGCCTTTTTCATTTTGATAAAATGGATATTGTATAAGAAGTTGGAATAGTATTAGAGAGCTTTTAATATTGGTCCCATAATTTTATTTGGCGCCCTGTGAGGAGGGAGCAATAGAGTACTATAAAAATGTAACTAGCTGTAAGTTTCTTTTCCTTTTTGGTTTCCTTGTGATGAAGTATGCCTTGCCCAGCAGTAAACAAAAATAGCAACAGTTCTCAGGGAGAGCCATCTTTTTTTGCCACACTTGGCTGGTAATAGAGGCAGCTCTGTGTGTATTTTTATTGACTGCCCATTCCTGGTTTCTGAATTTTTTTAGTCAATAGCATTGCACTGAATTACATTCCAGAACGTTGATACTGACTGCTAACTCTGTGGAGCAAAGCACTACTCATCCGCCTTCATTAGCGTGCATGATGTCTGACTTAAAAAAAGAAAGATAT
>JAOYSI010003545.1:8128-14794 GCA_025775065.1 Hiodon alosoides
AACCGAACCTCCAGTCTGTGGATGAGAGAGTGGGTGTCCCTCAGCAGGTTCTCGGCCAATAGTAGCCTCAGCCTGGGCTCGCTCTGCACGGATTGGTCCACATTGATGTGCACATCAACGGACCCATTCCCCTGATGCAGACAAGAAAACGTTTACAGCGCAACACAGTCAAGCACGTTTGCTTCTCTCACAGGGTACTTACTAAAAGTTACCACAGGATGGGCCATAAAGACATTTAAATAGGGTTTCCTCTTGGCAGGACTCTCTGTGCCCTTTTGCAACCATACAAGAATGAGGCGGTCAGGTTCAGAGAGAGAGAGCCAACACTCACTCCTGTGCTGCTGCTGACCCTGGCGTTTCGCCCGGCTTCCCCGACACCGGCCATCATCTGCTGGACTGACATCTGTGTGTGTGTGTGTGTGTGTGTGTGTGTGTGTGAGAGAGAGAGAGAGAGAGCGAAACAAGGTCATGGTCTCCGGGAAATCAGCCAACGTCTCGAACACTCGGCAAACGCTGAACGGAAAACCTCTACGCACGCTCTACGACGGGAAGGTGTCGGGTGACATTTAATGAATGAACAGGGGGGGGGTCTAACAACTGCAGGGGAACACAAGGTTCAGCATGGAGGAACAACGGCCAAATATTAAGGAGAAAATCTACCGACTAAAAGAAACAATCAAAGCATATTTCTTATACAACTCCATCAAAGAAAGAAAGGGTTACAATGGAATTGCTGCAAATCCCGTTATCTTTATCATTACAACCACTTCTGTGGAAACAGCTTGTGTTGACCCTGGGTAAAAGCGTGACAGACCGAATGACAAAAGGACGGAGCTAGGGGGAGACGCAAGGTCAGCGCTTCGGCGCGCGGCCGGCCCGGGACGGAGGCCACCTGCTGCACCTGGATCTGCTGGGGGTCCATGATGTTCATAGGGAGGTTGAAGGTTCCCAGCATGACGTAGCTGTTGGCGTTGCGGTCGTGCGGCGCTCCCTGAGAGGAGCCCGCCGAGGACAAGGAGGGCCCCTCGCCGTCGCCCGTCGTCCCCGCCGTCCCGCCGCCTCCGGCCCCGGAGTGCGTGTTCTGGGGGGGGGCCCGTTCCACCAAGTGAATGACTTTCCCATCCACATCTGCGAGGCATCGGGAGGGAAGGGTGGAGGAGAGGCGTCAGCGGTATTCCCTGACAGTTTACACAGCAGCCAATGGCGCATTCGCCGTCCAGAGCAAATCTGCGTCACAGTCTCTTAAAAGCACGTCTACGGTATATTCTGATAAAACACGGGGGGGCAGGGTTAGGGGGTACCCCAGGAGAACAAATCTGTGGAACCAGGGGAGCACTCACTGTACTCAGCCAGCGTCTTCTCGTCCTGCAGCACCCGGCCTTGATAGATGAGCCTCTGCTTGTCTGCAGGAATCTCCACGGACGAGGCGATGTGGTCCTTGAACTCCTTCACGGTCCACTGAGTTACACAATGAAAGGAACACGTCACGTGTGCGGTGACTGACAAGCCGCCGCCCAATGAGAGAGGCGTTGAAGAAAACCAGGCGGGACCTGCACTCAGGTGGGGAAAGACACATGCCAACAGTCTCAGAGTGTTAACACAAAGCACATACAACATCATTTAACGTGAAAAGAAACTCGGATAATAAATATTTAACTCAACCATTTTTCAATAACCTACCACTTAGTCGGCCATATTAGACCAACTGCGTTGTATAT
The DNA here is from genome assembly GCA_025775065.1 of Hiodon alosoides. NCBI lineage: Eukaryota > Metazoa > Chordata > Actinopteri > Hiodontiformes > Hiodontidae > Hiodon > Hiodon alosoides. The sequence continues at coordinate 9,847 of JAOYSI010003545.1, forward strand.
GCCATGGCCATTTTTACAGTAGGCGAAATGTCTTTAAAACCAGCAAACTTCTACTGAAAGGTTGTTGTTTTTTAAGTTCTGCATGTCTTGATAGAATCAGGTCTCACTTGAGATGTTGAAATGTGAAGTAATAAATAAACTATAAACTAGTTCTTGACATGCAACATGAACTAATTTCAACACCGCATTTTATTCAAACAGAAATTAGTCCAAGCCTTACCTCTCCCCTGACAGTATAACTTCTGCTCTGAGAGTCCAGGGTCTTCACAGTGACCTCTATACTTCCTGGCTCTGCCATTCTGCTCAACTTAGAGATGGAATGAGAAGCAGGTCAAAATTAAAGCCAAGAAATCCCATTCTCCGTGGTTATGTTCAAGTACACCAGTCGGTCCCGTGTGCCAAAGCCTCTGCAACTTGGGGCCAATCAACATGGATAACTATCTTTGTGAATCCGAACTGAACAAAGTTATAGTTCTACGTTATTCAAAATCGTCAAATGAATTGACACCTTAATCTGTCCAAGTCGCCATAATAAAAGGGCCATTGTACCAACATCCTCACAGATAACTGGTGAGTCACCCGGTGCATTTTCTAGAAGAATCCTTTATCTCTTCACCAGCTGCCATGTTTGTGAAACACGATATGCTAAATTAAGAGATTTATTCTAGAAACCGTGAGTCTAGTCCAGAAGCCATACCAGTGTCTCTGTACGTTTCTAGGCACAACCCAACAGCCTCAATAAAAACCTCTACGTGACTACCCAGAAATATCACAATATATACGTATCAGAAGTATAAGGTGCTTGGCAGGCAAATGAAGACGTATTCGAACACATCCATCTCGACAGCCAGATTAATAACCGAAAAATACCTTGGGACGGTCTTCTTCTTAATCCCAATTAAACCCCAAGCACGCCTTTTTCTTTGTTCTGAGTCAAGGTAGTTCCCGATAACGTTTACAATGCCACGGCCTACTTGAACCCGATTAATTATTCCCTTATTGTATACTTATTTCCGAATAATTTTAAACCAAATACAATGCTTCTCTTCACTGATATGCTGCTCATATTACGACTTGAGCCGCTAGCTTTTTCTAACATGCGACATGTGTCCTGAAAGGACCCCTCTGACTCCTAAACTCGAAGAAAAAGGGCGTCTATCAGAAATGCCTGAGTTGTGCTTTACGTATTCATGAATTACCTAACAGTATTTACGTAACCGTGCTATTTTGTTTTCGGGGTTCAAATAATAAATTAGTGGAGGCAACGAATCCTTAAATTATTCTAAAATCGGGCTTCCAGAAAACAGTGAAGAAAATTACTAGTTTCTACAATTTGTTCTGTTCCTGGATCTTTTTATTTAGATGTTTTTTCGGAAATATTTCATTTAAAATCAGTAGTTCATTTTATACATACTCATATATTTGGCCGTATTTTCATATAGTTTTAGTATTTCCAGATCTGGTTGCATGCGGTTTTTAAGATGAGATCATTGATTAATCATTAATTAAGTATAAATATAACCAATTTCCTAAGCAAATGTGTTTGGAGTTTCCTGCTTTAAATGGAATTTAAAGGTTTAGTTATTAGGTGTGCTCTTATTTTATCTGCCTGAATCATTAAATCTGTCTTTGTTGGGTTGCCTTTGGTTACGACAATAAAAGGTTGCCAACTCTCACGCATCTGGCGGTGAGACTCACGCTTTCACCCTCGATCTCACGCTCACCAAAGAAAAGAAAAATCTCATGCCACGGAATCGGTTTAAAAAAATAATGTTTCGGCCTTAACCTTTCTTTATTTTCTCGGGTCAGTGTTAGCGTTTGTATTATGGTCTGGCCGCGTACGCAGATCATACCGGCTCCTGCTGCTTGTCAAATTTGCCAATATCGGCACCCATGCGATTCCTAATTTAAAATCCAAAATGCATCAGAAATTCCTGAAAAACAAGATGAAGCTATTCAAACCAGCTGAAGTTAAATCAGAAGCCTGAAAAAATGTGAACTGAAAATGATTAGGGGATATTTGGTGTTATTACGGAAATCAAATAAGGGAAACGGAAACGTAATTTAAGGGAATTAAACAAGACATAAATAATTCAGAGAGCTGGGACATCCGGTGTACTTCGTAGAGATCTGCCTAGTGTCAGGCCACTGTTGAACTCCACAGTAATATATGTTTTATATAGGAATTATTTTTATTCCGGAAACCTAAAAGGCTACCCCCGCCCCCGATTTAAATTAGAGCCTGTGCTTTTGAATTCAAATGAAGGAGTCTGCTTTGATGTTTAGCAGAACTTACTTCCTCTGCCAATTTCCTCTTTCTTTGTTGTCATGGCTCTGAGCAAAGAAAGGGAAAACCATCCCTGGTTGAGGCTAATTAGGAAGAGGCCCATTTACCATCTACTCTGGTTCAAACAGCCATACTATCCTCGTGCCCCTTCCAAATATATTACTGATATTAACAAGTTACGTAACTTATATATTTTTTGAAAAAATGAAAGGAAACCCATGGTGTGAATCTGTGAATAAGCATTACCCTTTGACATGTAAAAAAGAGAAAAAGGCAGAGAGTTAATTGTAAAAACGAGGGACCGTTGAGATGAAAAGAGGTTCTCTGTCATGGCCATGTTCTTCATTGCTAATATCACTGCGCTGCTTGGCCTTGTTCCCTACTTACCCCTCGATATGTCGCGCCTACATACCCCCTGTGTACACCAGCAGCCTCCACACGCAGCACGTGGGAGGCTTGTGTGTCAAATGATTATTGCATTTCTAATCAGCTGTTCCAGTGTCGCGAAAATAATTGCTCTTCCGTGGTAAGTCCTGTAACAGACGCAACTGTCACTGCTGTCGCTGTTGTTGAGGCAGGAAAGACTTTGGCAAACAACGGCTTTCCCTGCCAATAGCAGCCCATAAATGATGTATGTGTACGAGAAAGGCATACTGAGCCATATATACAGAGCCATTCTCTGTGCCCCACCCGTCAGGAAGCCAGTACATGCACACTTGTGCCACAGGAGTCATTTGTTGGGAAATGATTGTGAAATGGTCAGATATGCAACAGGCTGAGGGATAACAGTTTGCGCTTCCCATAAATATTGCGTAAACTATTTTGAAAGGGCCTTTGTGCGGTGAAAAAACTTAATAGAAACAACCTTTCCATTTCCCTAAGTCTCTCTAAATGTTTGGCCAACTGTGATTTTATTTCTGTGCTTGAGGAGCAAGCAATCAATAGAAACAGTCAGTACCAACTTTTTCCTGCAGGAGGCAGCAGCAAAGGGCAGAGATAATCGTAATTGGTGTGTCGGGACACCGGCATGACCGGGAGAAATAGGCCAGTGGAAACAAATCCGAGTCTGCTTTACAGTAACCGGGCCCCGTTGACCTTGTTTGTGAAATTGTTTCATCAATTAATGAGCTTGCTGACAATCTGCAGTTATAACTCTGGATTCTCTGAACCGACACAATAACAAACAGGGAGAGGTGGAAAGGAGATAAAGTTAAAGGGTGCATATGGAAGGTGCTCAGAAATGTGTGACTAGGACCTGCCTCGAAGGTGCCGTAGGCCAGGGAAATCTAAGGAAGGCGTATTCTTCGGAAAGCAACCGCAGACAAAAAAACGTATGGCCTTTACTCCACATCTGAAGACGAAGCAGACCGCTAAGTAAGGGCACACCTTTGTCCTTTGTCATCGAAAGGAAGAAGGAAACAACGGCGAAAAATAACATCATTCATCTGCACCTCATAGAGAAGAGACTAACCAAGAAAATTCAGGTCCATGAAGAAAACATGAGCCCTGAAGAGGGTGTCGTTCTTACCCATAAAAAAAGCATTCAGTCTAAATATAAAGCGCATTAGATACGTCTTGGGTTGCTAGAGAACTGTAAGACAATTACTGGTGCGCAGCCAGCCCCACCTAACCCTTCCGAGAAGGGGTGGCTTCTCTTCTACTAAGACCATCCTCTCCATTAGTGAAGTGCTACATTCTGCGAGACCTGAGGGCAACTCCTTGGTCCAACTCCTCCTTGATCTCTCCACTGCCTTCCACACTGTCAGTCACCGGACCCTCATCTCCATTAGTGAAGTGCTACGTTCTGCGAGACCTGAGGGCAACTTCTTGGTCCAACTCCTCCTTGATCTCTCCACTGCCTTCCACACTGACAGTCACCAGATCCTCATCTCCATGAGATGGGCATTGCAGGCACCGTTCTTACCTCTTGAGCTTCTTATCTTCCTGGTCACTCTTACCAGATTGCCTAGAGAGACTCCTTCTCTACCCCGCACTGCATTACCAGAGGAGGGCCCCAGGGCTCAGTGCTAGGCCCTTTATGTAAAAAATCCCTAGGCAAAGTAATCTCTGCTCACGGGTCCTCTTATCACTGTTACGCTGATGACACCCTGCTTTTCCTCCCGTTTCCCCCTTCACAGATCTCTGAGATGCTCTCTTTAGAATTACCACCTGCCTTCAGGTCTCTGCTTGGATGGCCCAGACTTAACATGGCCAAAAGCTGCTGGCTACCAGTGCACGCTCATCGGACCTTGTGTCCCCACCACACCCCATGCAATCGACGCCAAGGGGTCCCTTCTCCTTGGAATCAAACATCAACCAGTCAACTCTAATTTTAATACTTGCACTCAAATGGTGGAACAACCTGCCTGAGGCAATCAGACAGTGGGACATCCTGCCTGAGGCAATCAGACGGAGGGACGCCCTGCCTGAGGCAATCAGATGGTGGGACGCCCTGCCTGAGGAAGTCAGACAGTGGAACGCCCTGCCTGAGACAGTCAGACGGTGGAAGGCCCTGCCTGAGGCAGTCAGACGGTGGAATGCCCAACCTGAGGCAGTCAGATGGTGGGACGCCCTGCCTGAGGCAGTCAGACGGTGGGACGACCTGCCTGAGGCAGTCAGACGGTGGGACGACCTGCCTGAGGCAATCAGAAGGTGGAACGA